>WNWK01019101.1:0-38518 GCA_009830355.1 Cherax destructor | reverse complement strand
ATCTCACTCCAAAACTTTTTCTTATTTTCAACAAAATTTGTTGATAACATCTCACCCACTCTCATTTGCTCTCTTTTACATTGCTTCACCACTCTCTTAACCTCTCTTTTTCTCTCCATATACTCTTCCCTCCTTGCATCACTTCTACTTTGTAAAACTCTCATATGCTAACTTTTTCTCCTTACTACTCTCTTTACATCATCATTCCACCAATCGCTCTTCTTCCCTCCCGCACCCACTCGCCTGTAACCACAAACTTCTGCTGAACACACTAACACTACATTTTTAAATCTACCCATACATCTTTGACCCCATTGCCTACACACTCACTAGCCCATCTATCCTCCAATAGTTGTTTATATCTTACCCTAACTGCCTCCTCTTTTAGTTTATAAACCTTCACCTCTCTCTTACTTACAGCTTCTATTTTCCTTGTATCCCATCTACCTTTACTCCCACTGTAGCTATAACTAAAAAGTGATCTGATATATCTGTGGCCCTCTATAAACATGTACATCCTGAAGTCTACTCAACAGTCTTTTATCTACCAATACATAGTCCAACAAACTACTGTCATTACGCCCTACATCATATCTTGTATACTTATTTATCCTCTTTTCTTAAAATATGTGTTACCTATAACTAAACCCCTTTCTATACAAAGTTCAATCAAAGGGCTCCATTATCATTTACACCTGGCACCCTAAACTTACCTACCACACCCTCTCTACATGTTTCTCCTACTTTAGCATTTAGGTCCCCTACCACAATTACTCTCTCACTTGGTTCAAAAGTTCCTATACATTCGCTTAACATCTCCCAAAATCTCTCTCTCCTCTACACTCTCTCTTCTCCAGGTGCATACACGCTTATTATGACCCACTTTTCGCATCCGACCCTTATTTTAATCCACATAATCCTTGAATTTACACATTTATATTCCTCTTCTCCTTCCATAACTGATCCTTCAACATTATTGCTACCCTTCCTTAGCTCTAACTCTCTCAGATACTCCTGACTTAATCCCATTTATTTCTCCCCACTGAAACTCGCCTGCCCCCTTCAGCTTTGTTTCGCTTAGGGCCAGGACATCCAACTTGTTTTCATTTATAACATCAGCAATCATCTCTTTCTTATCATCCGCACTACATCCGCACATTCAAACAACCCAGTTATAAAGTTTTTCTCTTCTCTTTTAGTAAATGTGTAAGAGAAGGTTATAGCATTCTCCCAGCATTTTAGTGCCTCATGACACGATGTTACGAGGAAAGATTCTTTCCACTTCCCCATGGACATAGAGAATAAAAGAACAATGAGCTATTATGAGGAAAATTTTTCATTCCAGAATGAAAACATAGAAAAGTGAAAAAGCTATGTAAAAAATAAACTACTATGCATGTGTCATGTATATATGCATGTGCATGCCTGTGTAGTGTGACCTAAAGTGTAAGTAGAAGTAGCTATATATACCTGTTATCCAGCGTGTTTATGAGACAGAAAAAAGACACCAGCAATCCTACCATCATGTAAAACAGTTTCAGGTTTCTGTTTCACAGTCACCTGGCAGGACGGTAGTACCTCCCTGGGTGGTTGCTGTCTACCAACCTACTACCTATATTGTATCATGTCTAAATAAATTATTATTATTATTATTATTATGGTTTATTACCTTTGTAACTTGTCATGATTGTGTCCAGATCTACCTGGAATTCATTACCTTTGTGACTAGTTTAGCTATTATACCTTTGGGGTCCAGTCCCTGGACCCATTATGTACCTCAGTAATCTTTTGACTACCGCCCACAGGATGGGTGTTGGGTGCATAATAAAGATATTAAACTAAACAGCTAGGTATGTATAAATTGTATTTTGTACTTGTAGAAATAAGGATTATTATGATTATTATTATTATGGGAGAGTTCAGCACTGGTGCTATGGGTATTCCTATAGTGGTTCATCAAACCTTCCACAGAGAGTAGTTTTCAGTTCTGAACATTTTGTTCTGTTATATATAGCTAATTTTAAATGTTGGAGGGAGGGGGTAAAGGAGGTTTTGTGTGCGAGGGGTTTAGCCATACAGCAAGCGTGTGTGAGCATGTTAGATAGGAGTGAATGGAGGCAAGTGGTTTTTATGACTTGATGTGTTGTTGGAGTGTGACCAAGGTAACATTTATGAAGGGATTCAGGGAAACCAGTTAGCCAGGCTTGAGTTTTGGAGGTGGGAAGTATAGTGTCTGCACTCTGAAGGAGAGGTGGGGATATCTGCAGTTTTGAACTGAAGTATTGTCATGTCTCTGGCAAGACATTGATGGAGTGAGTGATAATGAAAGTGTTTCTTCTTTTTTGGATCACCCTACCTTGGTGGGAGATGGCTGGTGTGTTAAAAAATGACTAAAACTTTAAACCACAAAGTACCAATAGTCCATTCTGACACAGCAGTACAGTCATTTTTTTTAAGTCCAGGTATTTAACTATAATGTATATTAATTATTAAAGATATAGGCTAATTACAGTATAATTTCACAGGTACCAGATTTGTCGAGCATAAGCAAGGTTGTCCGAACTCTAGATCTTTCTCAGAACAAGTTAAGTATGTTGCCACCAACTTTGTGTGATCTCTCCAATCTCAAACACCTCAATTTAAATGGAAACAAAATTAGTAAGTTTATCATGTTCTGTACTTTAGTTATAGTTTTGGCTTGCGTGGTGAATTTTCAGTATTGATGTCATCATACAACACAGTACAGTACAATACAGTACAAATCTTTATTTCCAAATCACTGTGCATTCAAGCATTTTGAGCAAAACTTAAGACTATACTTAACATCTTCATAGTTACATTTTTTTTTAAGAGTTTAATACACGGTATTGATAGGGACTGAAAAATAGATACAAGTAAGTTCTCTGATGATTATTTCTGCAGACATGAATAAAAGAAGTAAAGACAATGATAGTACTATGTAAAATTATAAATACAGCAACCATGTCCGAATGAAGGGATTGCAATATACAGTAGGGCCCCACTTATACGGCAGGTTAGGTTCCAGGCCATGGTCTTTACCGTGAATCAGTAAAGAACATGGTTGTTATAATTCTTTATTTGTTTTACATGATGGTAGGATTGCTGGTGTCTTTTTTTGTGTCTCATAAACATATTACTTCTACTTACACTTAGGTCACACTACACATGCATGTACATGTTTATGTTTTCACACTCATCTGAGTTTTCTTTGATTTTATCTTAATAGTTCTTATAAGGAATTGGAGCCTGTAAAGACTAGTAAAATAAAGTACTGTACTGTACAAAGCTACTTAGCTTAGTGACGGGTCAACGTCCCCGCAGCCATCCCCGGTTAGTTCCTTCGAGGAGCCGCAAACTCGAACCCTTGGGCTGTGGGAAATTTAAATTAATGAGTAAATAATTGCCCCAAAGGAGCGTTTGTTTCAGCATTTCATTGGTACATGATGCTGATTGGATAATTACTTACTTTTTTTTGGGGGGCTCAATGGCCCGCGGATGACGGAGTGTGTAAATAAATCTAGACCTGACATGCCCTAACTATCTGCTGCGCAGCCGACCTAACCAGGTGCATGCCTGTCTAGACTTACCTGGGTTTTTGTATCTGACCCTCGAGTGTCACCCCGGTATCCGATGTCTTGATTGAAGTAGTAGTGTCTCACAGTGCACTCTGTCTCTGAAGATTGTTTGTAACACACACACTGTTACACTACACTGTTCTTCAAGATTTGTCCTTTCATAGTAATGTCACAACAGGAAGATAAGTACGCTTCACTGTAATACATTGGACCCCCGAGTAACGTAAAAACTTCATTCCAGAAGTCTGCTCAAGTGCCATTACCGAACGAATTTACTCCCTTAAGGAATAATGTCACGTAGGTTAGTCTATTTCAGACCCCCAAAAATACACTTCCGCAAGCACTTACAATATTATACTTACATAATTGTATGATTTCCGGGGTGTTCGTTACTCGGGGGTCCACTGTAGTTCTACGACGAGTTGTGAGATTGTACAAGAGTCAGAAGCACTGTTCCTTTGTTTGGGCAATGCGCGAGCGAAACACAAGTTTCCCGGTCATCTCCTGAAGCCAATCTGCCCTGCAGTGGGCTTCGTCTTGGGGCCTGGCCCCAAATCACCGACTTCAGCATAATTTCCCTACTTGCTTGACATCGTCACAATTTCATTACTAATGATAGATTTCTTGATATCTATCAATCGCTAAGAGTTCATTATTGTCGCATATTGTGAATAAAGTGATGCAGGGTTTTCTATACATGTACGTACTTTTCCTACTACGGTAAAGAGAGAGTCATTTTCCTCACTTCATTATCACTCAATTGCAATGAACACTGTGGTGCAAAAGTAGGCGACGTGACTACACTCTAGTACACGCTGGTAATTCATATGGATTCAATTACTGATCATGCGGAAGCAAGACGCCATTTGCCCCTTCTGAGAGGGTTGAGTCCCTCAGGGGGCTGAAAGGGGCTGAAGGGGCTGCTACCCCCCTTTCTGGAGAAATTTTCTCCACAGTTCTTGTTCTTATTACTTTTCCTTTCATATCCTTGGGGAAGTGAAATAAAAATCTTTCCTCCGTAAGCCATGTGTTGTAAAAGTCAACTAAAGTGCTGGGAGCAGTGGTCTAGTAACCCCTTTTCTCGTATAGATTACTAAAAAGAAAAAGAAGAAAATTGTCAAAGTGGGATGTTTGAATGTGTGTGGATGTGGTGTGAATAATGAGAGAGATGATTGTGGATGTTATGAATGAAAAGAAGCTGGATCTCCTGGCTCTAAGTGAAACAAAGCTGAAGGGGGTAGGAGAGTTTCAGTGGGAAGAAATAAATGGGATTAAGTCATTGGTTTCTAATAGTTAGAGCTAAGGAAGGAGTAGCAATAATGTTGAAGGATAAGTTATGGCAGGAAAAGAGTAAATCTAAATGTATAAATTCAAGGATTATGTGAAGTAAAATAAGGGTTGGTTGTGAAAAGTGGGTTATAGTAGTGTGTATGCACCTGGAGAAGAGAGAAGTGTAGAGGAGAGAGAGAGATTTTTGGAAATGTTGAGTGAGTGCATGGGGAGTTTTGAACCGAGTGAGTTAGTACTTATGGTTGGGGATCTCAATGCTAAAGTGGGTAAAAATGTTGTGGAGGGAGTAGTAGGTAAATTTGGGGTGCCAGGGGTAAATGAAAATGGGGAACCTTTAATTGAACTGTGTGTAGAAAGAGGTTTGGTAATAAGTAATACATATTTTTTGAAAAAGAGGATAAATAAGTATACAAGGTATGATGTAGCACGTAATGTAAGAAGTTTGTTAGATTATGTATTGGTGGATAAAAGGTTGATGGGTAGGCTTCAGGATGTGTATGTTTATAGAGGGGCAACGGATATATCTGATCATTATTTAGTTGTAGCTACAGTTAGAGTAAGAGGTAGACGGGACAAAAGGAAAATGGCAACAACTAGTTAGAGAGAGGTAAAAGTTTATAAACTAAGGGAGGAGGAAGTTAGGGTGAGATATAAGCAACTATTGGCAGAAAGGTGGGCTAGTGAATGATGGGTAGTGAGGGGGGTGGGGGTTGAAGAGGGATGGGATAGTTTTAAAAATGCAGTGTTAGAATGTGGGGCAGAAGTTTGTGGCTATGTATATCAAAATAAAAATCTTTATTTCCTTGTAAAGCTTACAATGTGTGATTTACATGTTATAAAATATTAATTACAAAGAAGGCCACTACCATGCCTAGGCATTTCGGGCAGACTAATACTAATTCTTACTCTTTATTGATATAGGTTATGGAGCAGTATATTTGAACATACATTATTAGATACATAAATAATTAGAAACATACCTAATTAGGTACATACACAATTAGATTTAAAATAGTTAGGTAGTACAAATCATATAATAATATTACAAATGGTAGATTTAGTGATGGGATTGGATTTGTCTTGGCATGATACACTGTTTCTATTAAAGCTCATATACTGGAAGAGTATCTTAGGCAAACTTAGGACTAACTTAAGATTTAATAGGCAATAGCTATATACAGTGGAACCCCGGCTTACGATGTTATCATCTTACGTTATTTTCGGTAACCGATATTTATAACGTAAGAAATTTGTTTGTGACTTACGATGTTTGCTTTTACCGACATTCGTACCGGACCTGTCCGCTGGCGCCCAGCTGAGCGGCACTCCAGGGAGCGTCAGTGCTATTGTTTACAAGCGAGAGCGACCACCCACCCACACCCACGCATTCATACCAGTATATTGTCATTATTCCACTGCTGTTTTTAGTGCTTGCAACTGCTAAATAAGCTACCATGGGTCCAAGGAAAGATCCTAGTGCTAAGCCTGTGGCAAAGAGGAACAGAAAATATGTACGATAGAAGTGAAGAAGGAGATAATAGAAAATATGAAAGTGGATTGCGTATCAGTGAGCTGCCAGGCTGTATGGTAAACCCTATTCTACCATCGCTACCATTGTGGATAAGAATTTTTTTTTTTTTTTATTAACACATCGGCCGATTCCACCAAGGCAGGGTGGCCCAAAAAGAAAAACTTTCATCATCATTCACTCCATCACTGTCTTGCCAGAAGGGTGCTTTACACTACAGTTATAAACTGCAACATTTACACCTCCTTCAGAGTGCCGGCACTGACTTCCCATCTCCGGGAACTCAAGTCCGGCCTCCCGGGTTTCCTGAATCCCTTCATAAATGTTACTTGCTCACACTCCAACAGCACGTCAAGTATTAAAACCATATGCCTCCATTCACTCTATCAAACACGCCACACATGCTTGCTGGAAATCCAAGCCCTCGCACACAAAACTTCCTTTACCCCTCCTCCAACCTTTCCTAGGCCGACCCCTACCCGCCTTCCCCACTACAGATTTATACACTCGGTCACTCTGTCTCGTTCCATTCGCTCTACATGTCCAAACCACCTCAACAACCCCTCCTCAGTTTCCTGGACAATCGTTTTGGTAACCCCCGCACCTTCCTCCTAATTTCCAAACTCGAATTCTCTGCATTATATTCACACCACACATTGACCTCAGACATGACATCTCCACTGCCTCCAGCCTTCTCCTCGTTGCAACATTCATCACCCATGCTTCACACCCATATAAGAGCTTGGTATAACTATACTTCATCTTCCTCTTTACTTCCATGGACAAGGTTCTTTGTCTCCACAGACCCCGCGCTCCACTCACCCTTTTCCCCTCATAAACTCTATGTTTCACCTCATCCTTCATAGACCCCATCGCCACATGTCCACTCCCAAATATCTGAATACATTCACCTCCTCCATACTCTCTCCTCCATCTGATATCCATCTTTGTCACCTATTCTTTTTGTTATCCTCATCACCTTACTCTTTCCTATATTCACTTTCAATTTTCTTCTTTACACCCCCTACCAAATTCATCCACCAACCTCAGCTTCTCTTCAGAATCTCCCAAAGCACAGTGTCATCAGCAAAAAGCAACTGTGACAACTCCCACTTTTTGTATTTGCTTCTTTATCTTGACCAACACCTCTTGCCCAAAACCTCGCATTCACTTCTCTTACAACCCCATCTATAAATATATTGAACAACCACGGTGACATCACACATCCTTGTCTAAGGCCCACTTTTTCTGGGAAATAGTCCCCTTCCCTCCTACACACTCTAACCTGAGCCTCACTATCCTCATAAAACCTTCACTGCTTTCAGTAACCTTCCTCCTATTCCATACACCTGCAACATCTGCTACATTGCCCCCTATCTACCCTATCATACGCCTTTTCCAAATCCATAAATGCCACAAAAACATCTTTACCTTATCCAAATACTGTTCACCTATATGTTTCACTGTAAACACTTGGTCTACACACCCCCTACCTTTCCTAAAGCCCCCTTGTTCATCTGCTATCCTGCTTTCTGTTTTACTCTAACTTCTTCAATAATAACTTACCATACACTTTACCAGGTACACTCAACAGACTTATTCCCTATAATTTTGTACACTTTTTGTCCCTTTGCGTTTATAAAGGAACAATACACGCTCTCTGCCAATCCCTAGGTACCTTACCCTCTTCCATACATTTATTAAATAATAGCACCAACCACTCCAAAATTATATCCCCACCCTGCTTTTAACATTTCTATCTTTGTCCATCAACTCAGCTGCCTTACCCCTTTCATTCTACCCACTGCCTCACGAACTTTCCCTACACCCACAACTGGCTCTTCCACACTCCTACAAGATGTTATTCCTCCTTGCCCTACACAATTCTAAATCACAGCTTCCCTGTCTTCATCAACATTTAACAAACCTCAAAATATTCTCTCCATCTTCCCATACCTCTAACTCTCCATTTAATAACTTCCTCTCCTATTTTTTAACTGTCAAATCCATTTGTTCTCTAGGCTTCTCAACTTATTAACTCATTCCAAAACTTTTTCTTATTTTCAACAAAATTTGCTGATAACATCTCACCCACTCTCTCATCTGCTCTCTTTTTACATTGCTTCACCACTCTTTTAACCTCTCTCTTTTTCTCTCCATATACTCTTCCCTCCTGCATCACTTGTACTTGTAAAAACCTCTCATATAAAATTTTTCTCCTTACTCTCTTTTACATCATCATTCCACCAATCGCTCCTCTCCTCCGCACTCCACTCGCCTGTAACCACAAACTTCTGCTGAACACTCTAACACTACATTTTTAAATCTACCCCATACATTTTCGACCCCATTGCCTACACTCTCACTAGCCCATCTATCCTCCAATAGTTGTTTATATCTTACCCTAACTGCCTCCTCTTTAGTTTATAAACCTTCACTCTCTTTTACTTACTGATTCTATTTTCCTTGTATCCCATCTACCTTTTACTCCCACTGTAGCTATAACTAAAAAGTGATCTGATATATCTGTAGCCCTCTATAAACATGTACATCCTGAAGTCTACTCAACAGTCTTTTATCTATCAATACATAGTCCAACAAACTACTGTCAGTAAAAATCAAGCGAAGCTGTTGTTGCAAAGGTGCATCTGTGATCACAAAACAGAGACCACAAGTGCTGGAAAATGTGGAAAGGTTGTTGTTGGTGTGGATCAACGAGAAACAGTTAGCAGGAGATACTGTTTTGGAGGGAATAATATGTGAAAAAGCAAGGCAGTTGCATGATGATCTCCTTAAGAAAATGCCTGCAACGAGTGCTGAAGTGAGCGAATTTAAAGCCAGCAGAGGCTGGTTTTACAAATTTAAGAATCGAAGTGGCATACATAGTGTTGTGAGGCATGGTGAGGGAGCCAGTTGTACAAAAGTGCGGCTGAAAAATATGTTCCTGAATTCCAGGAGTACCTAGAGGCTGAACAATTCCTCCCCCAACAAGTGTTTAATTGTGATGAAACAGGCCTGTTTTGGAAGAAAATGCCCAACAGGACCTACATTACTCAGGAGGAAAAGGCACAGCCAGGACATAAGCCTATGAAAGACAGGCTAACTTTGATGCTGTGTGCCAATGCCAGTGGTGATTGCAAAGTGAAGCCTTTACTGGTGTATCTTTTGAAAATCCCGAGTGTTTGGCAGATGCGGTGTCAGCAAGTCTAACTTGTGTGTGATGTGGAAGTCTAACAAAAGGCTTGGGTCACAAAGGACATTTTCTTAGATTGGTTCAATGAAGTGTTTGGCCCCAGTGTGAAGAAATATCTATTGGACAATAATTTGCCACTTAAGTGCCTCCTGATAATGGACAATGTCCTTGTCATCCTCCAAACTTGGTAGAGAAAATTGTGGAGGAGTTTAAATTCATCAAAGTGAAGTTCTTGCCCCTAATACCACTCCTCTCCTCCAGCCCATGGACCAGCAGGTCATTTCCAACTTTAAAAACTCTATACCAAAGCAATGTTTCAAAAGTGCTTTGATGTGACCAAACATGAACATAACCTAAGAGAATTTTGGAAAAAACATTTCCATATGCTGCATTGTGTACACCTTATAGGTAAGGCTTGGGAGGAGTGACTACCAGGACTTTGAACTCTGCCTGGAGAAAATTGTGGCCAGACTGTGTCCTAGAGAGGGATTTTGAAGGTTTTGGGGCTGAGCCTCAGAACCCTGAGCCTGAGCCTGAGCCTGTTTTGGAAGAAATTGTGGAATTGGGCAAGTCTTTGGGGTTAGAGGTGAGTGGTGACGATGTGGAACAGTTGGTGGAGGAGCACAAGGAAGAGCTAGCCACTGAAGATCTGCAAGAGCTTCAACAGCAACTGGAACAAGAGAGCAGAGGTCAGGACAATGGTTCAGAGGAGGAGGTGGAGGTGGAACAAAAATGGAAGAATGTGCCTTCTTCAAGGATTAGGAGATCTGTGCCAAATGGAGTGATGTGCAAGCATTTATGGATGAATATCACCCTAACCATGCTGTTGCAGGCCGTGCTGGCAACCTGTACAATGACACAGTGGTGTGTCATTTCAGGGATGTGTTAAAGAATCGCCAGACACAGATCTCCTGGACAAATTTGTTGTTAGAAAGAGGTCTAGTGACTCTCAAGCTGGTCCTAGTGGCATTCAAAGAAAAGGAAGTAACCCCAGAAAGAACTTACCACCTGCAGTGTTAATGGAAGGATTCCCTTCCAAACACTAGCATACTACTCCACCTTCTCCCTCCTCCCGTCCTCCACACATCAACAACTCTTCAATAAATGTAAGTGACATGTTATTGTAAAATATTTGCATGTATTTATGTATTCTTTATTCAATTCTGTATTATTTAATGTCCAAAAGTTCTAAAAATATTTTATTTAACTACTTTTGGAAGTCTTGGACGTTAAATTTATTTCCATTATTTCTTATGGGGAAAATTGATTCGTTTACGATTGTTTCGCTTTAAAATATGCCTCTCTGACGGATTAATATCGTAAGTCGGGTACCACTGTATTAGGAATTTTAGGTTTACAGTCATTTGGGTGGGTGTAAGTGTAAATTAGAGGGAAATTACATATAAAGAGAGTAAGACTATGTTTTGGATGTGTTCATGATATAAAAAGAGAATTAGGTGGTTTTCATTTGGTTAGCTGATGATGAGGTGTGTTAGGGAGATGAGATGTTTTTTAACGGTAGTTTTGAAAATGGTGGTTGAGTCTGCGGTTCTAGAGTTTTCAGGCAGGGCGTTCCAGATTTTAGGCCCTTTTGTGTACATCGAATTTTTGTAGAGGTTTAGCCGGACACGGGAAATGTCATAGAGATTTTTGTGTCTGGTATTGTGTCTGTGTCCTGTTGCAATTATCAAGAAAGTGTTTTAGTTCAGGGTTAATATTAGAATTTAAGGTTCTGTAAATGTAGTCTGCACAATAGTAGGTGTGAATGTTCTGTACGGTGAGTAGGTTTAGGTCTTTGAAGAGTGAGGGTGTGTGTTGTCTTGCATTGGACTGCTTTCTGTTGGGTTATTATTGGCTTTAGGTGAGTTGCTGCTGTTGATCCCCAGGCACAAATAGCATAGGTGAGGTAGGGATAGATGAGTGAATAGTATAGTGTGAGTAGGGCTGATTGCGGTACTTAGTAACGTATCTTGGAAAGGATCCCAACTATTTTGGGTACTTTTTTTATTTGTTGGATATGGGTGTTGAATTTCAGGTTGCTGTCAAGGTTCAGGCCCAGGAATTTGCCCTCATTATGTTTAGCAATAAGAGTATTGCCAATCGTTATGTTCAGCTGGGCAACACCTGTTCTGTTCCCAAACAGAATGTAGAAGGTTTTGTTAATATTAAGTGTAAGTTTATTAGCAGTCATCCAGGTTGATATTTTTACTTGTTCTTCATTAACAATAGTGTTGAGTGAGGCAAGATTAGGGTGGGAGATGACATAAGTTGTATTGTCAGCAAAGAGAATAGGTTTAAGGTGTTTTGATGCATTAGGAAGATCATTAATGTATAAGCGGAAGAGCAGGGGACAAAGGACACTTCCCTGTGGTCCTCCAGTATCCAGTTGTCTTATTGTGTCCTTAATAGTGACGTATTGCTGCCTGTTAGTAAGGTAGGATTTGAAATATGTAAGTGCGTGGCCTCATGCCATAATGATCAAGTTTGTGGAGTAAGATGCTGTGGTCTACTGTATCAAAATCTTTCCTTAGGTCAATAAAGAGTCCTAATGGATATTCATTTTTTTCAAGTGCTGTGTAAAGCAGGTCTAGCATTTTTACAATTGCATCGTTTGTGCTTTTGCTTTTCCTGAAGCCAAATTGGCAGGGGTTGAGGATGCTTTGTGCTATTTATTATAAAGGAATATAATCTCTTGTGTATAAGTTTCTCAAAGATTTTGGATAGCAACGGTAAGTTTGATATTAGCTGTAATTGTTTACATCTGTGAGGTCACCACCTTTGTGTATTGGTGTGACCCTTGCTATCTTGAGTAGTGCCGGGAAAGTGCTGGTTTCTAGTGATTTGTTCCCCCTAGGATAAGGTGGTGCTTGTTCATTTGGTTGTTTGTGATTAGTGTCTTTAATTTATCACTAAAATTTGGCATGTTTGTATGAGGCTTTTGGTAAATGGCACTGGTTGTTATAGAAGTCTTAGGGTTTTTTACAGTAAAATTTGCAGAAATGTGTTCTCCATATTCATCACTATAGCAAGTGGTGTTACAACATGATAGTCTGCAGTTGTGGATTGCTGTGTATCCTGGTAATGAGTATATATATCTATTGTGTCCTGTTTAAGCCAGGTTTCAGTGAGAATAATACAGGAGAAGGTTGTCTTTAGGGACTCAAGGAGTGCAAGTAGGTCGTCATAGTGTTTACTTAGGGACCTAATGTTGTAATTGAGAACTGTAATATTTCTGGCATTACTTAGGACAGTGCTGGCTTGTGATGCTGTGTAATAGAGGCAGTTATAGGAGGGTGGGTGCAGGAGGAAAGAGGAGTGATTGGTGGAATGATGAGGTAAAGGGTGCGATAAAAGAGAAAAAGGTAGCTTATGAGAGATTTTTACAAAGTAGAAGTGATATAAGACACTAATAATATCCCAGTAATTAATTTTTATAGTGGCCCTGAAGAAGATAAATTATGTAATATTACAGTCACTAGCGAAATGGTTATGAAACAAGTAGACCGACTGAAACAAAATAAATCGCCGGGTCCTGATGAGCTTTTTGCAAGGGTTCTTAACCCTTTCAGGGTTATTGACGTACTAGTACGGCTTACGCGCTGGGGTTATTGACGTACTAGTACACCTAAATTCTAGCGCCCTCAAATCAAGCAGAAACAGGCTGTTAGGCCTAGATGTGATAGAATGGTCTGTGTGGTCAGTGTGTGCAGTATAAAAAAATTCCTGCACCACACAGTGCATAATGAGGAAAAAAAACTCTGACCGTGTTTTTGGTTTAACTCTTTGGGGGTCGGTGCCGTACTAGTATGTTTTACGAGCAGGGGTTGGTGCCGTACTAGTACGCCCAAATTCTAGTGGCCTCAATTTAAGCAGAAAACGTCTGGTAGGCATACATATGAAAGAATGGGTCTGTGTGGTCAGTGTGCGCAGTATAAAAAAAATCCTGCAGTACACACTGCATAATGAGAGAAAAAAAAGTCTGACCGTTTTTTTCGATTAAAACAGCGAGTTTGCAGTCGATTTTCGTATGGTTTTTATTGATGTATTCTCGTTTTCTTGGTCTCATTTGATAGAATGGAAGATATATTACAGAAATAGAGATGATTTTGATTGGTATGACAATGACAAGTACCTTGAAATTGAGCTCAAAGTAGCGAAAATGTTCGATTTTTGACGATGTTCAAGAGTAAACAAATCACACCATGCCTCCAATACACATCAACTGGCGAGTCTTATATTCATGCACAAGTGCTCTGATATTATTTATACCATTTTTACAATGATGCAGTTGTATACATAACAGTAAATCTTCTATTTTTTGTGAGAATACAAATTCAAAATGATAAGCAAAAGTAATGTAAGAGGGGTCTGGAAACGTGACTAATGAACAGAAAAGATGTTATTTTAGTGCCAGGAATGTCTGCCTTGTTTATTCTGGACCCTATTTTGAAATTGGCATTGTTTGAAATTTGTGTGAAATTGGCCAAATTGCCATTTTCTGACCATTATTTTGGGTAGTTTTAATTGGTAAATAGGTGGTTTCTTGTACTCAATCGATAGAAGAAATGGAGTTCTAGCGAATAGCTATAATTTTAGTAGACTGAAACATTGGAATTTGCCGAAAATAGGGCTCAAAGTGGGCGAAATCGCCGATGCGTAAATGTCATCCATACCGATAACTTCGTGAAAGCATAAATCCATTAGTTTTCGATCAAATTTCATAATTTTTGTGGCGTTATGATCGGAAAAAAGATTCTCTATCATTTCATAAGAATTTTTTTTTTTTTTTTTTTAAATTCTTGGACCCTGAGAACGAGTTTCGGAGAGACCCCTTGGACCCTGAAAGGGTTAAGGAATGCAAAATGGAACTCTGTGAACCAATATCTAACATTTTTAATTTATCTCTTCAAACAGGTGTAGTGTCTGATATGTGGAAGATGGCTAATGTAATTCCTATTTTTAAAGCAGGGGACAAGTCACTACCGTCAAATTACCGCCCAATAAGCCTAACCTCAATTGTAGGCAAATTACTAGTCACTTATAGCTGATATTATTAGAAGCCATCTAGATAACCATAATTTGATTAATGATACTCAGCATGGATTCACGAGGGGCCATTCCTGCCTATCTAATTTATTAACCTTCTTTAGTAAAGCTTTTGAGGCTGTTGATCACGATAAAGAATTCGACATTGTTTACAGTGGGCCCCCGAGTAACGTAAAAACTTCATTCCAGAAGCCTGCTCAAGTGCCATTACCGAACGAATTTACTCCCTTAAGGAATAATGTCTCGTAGGTTAGTCTATTTCAGACCCCCAAAAATACACTTCCACAAGCACTTACAATATTATACTTACATAATTGTACAATTTCCGGGGTGTTCGTTACTCGGGGGTTCACTGTATTTAGATTTTAGTAAGGCTTTTGATAGAGTACTGCACCAGAGACTGTTAGAGAAAGTGGCAGCTCATGGCATTGGGGGAAAAGTGCTGTCATGATCAAGTCATGGCTCACTAATAGGAAGCAGAGAGTGTGTATAAATGGGGTTAAATCCAAGTGGGGATCTGTAACAAGTGGTGTTCCACAGGGATCAGTCTTAGGCCCGTTGTTGTTTACAATACATATATAAAAAAAAATCCTGCAGCATGCAGTGCATGGGAGAAAACTGCAACCGTGTTTATGGTGTAAAACCGACTTTTCAGTGTACGTATTTTCGTATGGTTTTTATGGTTTTCTCATTTGATAGAATGGAAGATATACATATTACCAAAATAGATATAATTTTGATTGGTTTCACAACAGAGGTATGTACCTTGAAATTGAGCTCAAACTAGTGGAAATGTTCGATTTTTGCCGAGGTTCAAGAGTAAACAGATGACGTCAACGTCCAATACCTGTCCAACTGGCCGGTCTAATACGCAGTCACAAATGGCTTGACATTATTTATACAATTATTACAATAATGCAGTAGTCTACATAACAGTAAATCTTCTATTTTTTGTGTGAATAAAAATTCAAAATGGAAAGCAAGCGTAATATAAAAGGGGCCTGGAGACGTGTCTAATGAACAGAGAAAATGTTATTTTAGTGCCAGGAATGTCTGCATTGTTCATTCTGGACCCTATTTTGAAATTGGCATCTTTTGAAATTTTTGTTAAATTGGCTAAATTACCAATTTCTGACCACTTAGTTGAAATAGGTAAATTGGTGGTTTCTTGTACTCAGTCGACAGAATAGAAGGAATACTAGCGAAATAGCTATGAGTTTGGTAGACTGGAACAATGGAATGGGCCAAAAATAGGGCGTAAAGTGGGTGAAATCGCCGATGCGTAAATCACCGTTGGGTTAAGTGTATTCTAACCTAACCACTCTGTAATCTGGCAAAATCACTAATCCAGCACCCTTCAGGTCCCGATGGTGCCGGATTAGTACCACTATACTTTTGCACATTTCTTTCTTTGTCTCCATGGATAGTGTTCTTTGTCTCCACAGATACCTCAATAAACTACCCATCATTTTTCCTTCATTTCTATGGTTTACTTTGTCCTTCATAAACCCATCCGCCGACAAGTCTACTCCCAAATACAGTGGAACCTCGGTTTTCGTGATTAATTCGTTCCAGAATGTCTGACGAAAACTGAATTGTATGAAAACTGAAGCAATATTTCCCATAAGAAATAATGTAAATCCAATTAATCCATTCCAGACACCCAAAAATATTAACAACAAATACATTTTATAGAGAATAACTATAGTTTTACATACAGAAAACAATGAGAAATAAATATAAATGACCAATGAAATGGATAAATGAACATTTAACATCACTTTTACCTTTATTGAAGACTCTTGTTGGCGTTTGGAAGACGGCGAGGAGGGGAGAGGGAGGAGGAGAGGTTATTGGTTGGAAGGGGAATCCCCCTCCATTAGGACTTCAGGTATCAAGGCCCTATCTGGGGTTACTTCTTTTCTTTGTCTTTTACTGGCACTGGACTTCTGTCGCACAAAAAAATCTGTTCAGAGAGGTCTGTTTCTGGCTTCTCTTTAAGATTTGCCGAAAATGGGACAAGGCATTGTCGTTGAACATGTTGCAGACATGGCTTGCAACAGCTTTGTTAGGGTGATATTTCTCCACAAAACTTTGCAACTCATTCCACTTTGCACACATGTGCAATGACACCTCAATCTGCATGACAGTGTCCACCATTGAAGACACTGCAAGACTCCAAGCAGACATCAACCAAATCTTTAAATGGGCTGCAGAAAACAATATGAAGTTCAATGATGAGAAATTTCAATTATACTCTGATATGGAAAACATGAGGAAATTAAAATTTCATTGGAGTATGAAACAAATTCCAACCACACAATAGAGCGAAAAACTAATGTCAAAGACCTGGGAGTGATCTTGTCAGAGGATCTCACCTTCAAGGACCATAACACTGTAGCAATCGCATCTGTTAGAAAAATGTCAGGATGGATAATGAGAACCTTCAAAACCAGAGATGCCAAGCCCATGATGACACTCTTCAGGTCGCTTGTTCTATCTAGGCTGGAATATTGCTGCACACTAACTGCACCTTTCAAGGCAGGTGAAATTGCTGACCTAGAAAATGTGCAGAGAACCTTCATGGCACGCATAACTGCGATAAACCACCTCAATTACTGGGAACGCTTGAAGTTCCTAAACCTGTACTCCCTAGAACGCAGGCGGGAGAGATACATTATTATATACACTTGGAAAATCCTAGAGGGATTAGTACCAAACTTGCACATGAGAGTCACTCCCTATGAAAGCAAAAGACTCAGCAGATGATGCAACATCCCCCCTAATGAAAAGCAGGGGTGCCACTAGCATGTTGATAGACAACACAATAAGGGTCAGGGGCCCAAGACTGTTCAACTGCCTCCCAGCATACATAAGGGGGATTACCAATAGACCCCTGGCTGTCTTCAAGCAGGCACTGGACAGGCACCTAAAGTCGGTACCTGACCAGCCAGGCTGTGGTTCGTACGTTGGACTGCGTGTGGCCAGCAGTAACAGCCTGGTTGATCAGGCCCTGATCCACCATGAGGCCTGGTCACAGACCATGCCGTGGGGGCGTTGACCCCCGGAACTCTCTCCAGGTAAACTCCAGGTGTCCTTTAACCCTTTGACTATCGGAGGCCCCTCTGAAACTGTCATTCTATGTTGGGAAATATTAAAAAAAAATATATATATATTTTTCTTATCAAAATGTTTAGATTATTTTTCTGATTGTTTTTATCATAATTTTTTTTTTTTTGCGATCAGTACTTACTGATATATGGAGGCGTAAAGTTGGCAGAAAATGAGCCGCGTATGGCAACAGCGGCGAATGCCACTCACTCAGTAAAATTTTGTTTACTTCCATTCGTAGATTTCTTGTTTTTTTCATTATTTTATTTTTTTACGTAACTTATGTGGCCTGTGAGACCAAAGTAAGTTGCAATGTACATGTATACACTCGTATGCAACACAATAACCGCACAAACATTATTATCATTACAAAACTTGTTTACACAAACCAACAATACAAAAAATTCTTTATTACTATTATTCTATAATATACATATATACAAATGTACAGTCACTGGACATGTTCATAGAAGTTCTGCAGTTTGTGGAACGCTTTGAAACATGGTTCTATGCACAGTGGTGTTTTACATTCCTCACACATAAAACGAGTGTCTGCATTTTTGTGGGCATTTTTTTTTGTATATGCACAGACAAAACACCTCTTGTGAGCAGTTTTCTTCAATGTAGTAGCAGGCAGTTGTGTTAGGTAGTTATCCTAGGTTGATGGTCGTCTGGGTCGTCATTCTTTCCTTTCTTCCTACATTCCTTCTTACCTTTCTTCCTACATTCCTTCTTACCTTTCTTCCTACATTCCTTTCTACCTTCCTTCCTACATTCCTTCCTACATTCCTTTCTACCTTCCTTTCTACCTTCCTTCCTTCCTTCCTTCCTTCCTTCCTTCCTTCCTTCCTTCCTTCCTTCCTTCCTTCCTTCCCCTTACACTTCCTTCTTACTACTTCTCTCTCCTTCTTCCTTATCTCAGTCCTTCCTTTCTTCCTTCCTTCTGGTTTCTATATATACGCATATATAATCACTGGACACTTCATAGAATTGCTATTAGCTTCTGGAAGCTGGTTGTTGTTTCTGGGTCATCATTCCTTCCTTCCTACATTCCTTCTTACCTTCCTTCCTACCTTCCTCCTTCCTGCCTTCCTTCCTGCCTTCCTTCCTGCCTTCCTTCCTGCCTACCTACCTTCCTTCCTTCCTACATGCCTTCCTACATGCTTTCCTACATTCCTACCTACCTTCCTTTCATCTCGTCCTTCCTTCCTTTTATCTCGTCCTTCCTTCTGGTTTCTATATATATGCATTTATAGTCACTGGACACTTCATAGAACTGATATTTAGCTTCTGGAAGCTGGTTGTTGTGAGTGTGTGGACTTGTAAATATGCTGAGTAAGGGTGCGGCTGCTGTCAAAATGACATATTATACCATCACTCACCATGGTCCCTCTGCCTGTCAACACCCATGGGGTCCATGCTCCTCTTCCCCACAGTCCTTCCTACCTACTTACTTACCTACTTACCTACTTACTTACCTACTACTTACCTCTTTCCTCCTCTTGCCTCCTCTGCCACCCTTCTTGCCACCCCCTGCTTACCCCTCTTACTTCCCTCCTACTTACCTACCTACCTACTTACCTACCTACCTATTGCTATTGTTCTATAATATATATACACATATATAATGACTGGACACTTTCCATCAACTTCCCTTAGCGCTTGAAGCTGTGTGTATGTGTGTGTGTGTGGACATCTAAATTTGCTGAGTCAGGGTAAGGTAGCTGTCAAAATGACATATTATACCATTACTCACCACCCTCACTGCTGTCAACCTGTCAACACAAAAGGGGTTGCATGTCTTCTTCCCCACAACCTCCTTCCTAGCTTCCTTTCTTCCTTCATTCCTTCCTTTCTTATTTATTTCCTTCCTCTCATCTCATCTCTTCCTTCCTCTCATCTCTTCCTTCCTGCCTTCCTTTCTTCCTTCATTCCTTCCTTTTTTTTCTTCCTTTCTTACTTCTTTTGTTCCTTCCTTTTTTTCTTCCTTTCTTCTTTTGTTCCTTCCTCTCATCTCTTCTTCCTTTCTTTCTTCTTTCTTTCCTTCCTTTCCTCCTTCTTTCCTTCCTTTCTTTCTTCTTTCCTTCCTTCCTTTCCTTCTTTCCTTCCTTCCTCTCATCTCTTCTTTCCTTCCTTCCTTCCTTCCTCTCATCTCTTCTTTCCTTCATTCCTCTCATCTCTTCTTTCCTTCCTTCCTTCCTTCCTTCCTCTCATCTCTTCTTTCCTTCATTCCTCTCATCTCTTCTTTCCTTCCTTCCTCTCATCTCTTCTTTCCTTCCTTCCTTCCTTCCTCTCATCTCTTCTTTCCTTCCTTCCTTCCTTCCTCTCATCTCTTTCCTTCCTTCCTTCCTTCCTTCCTCTCATCTCTTTCCTTCCTTCCTTCCTCTCATCTCATCTCTTCTTTCCCTCCTTCCTTCCTTCCTTTCATCTCTTCTTTCCTTCCTTCCTTCCTCTCATCTCTTCCTTCCTTCCTTACTTTCTTTCTTCCTTCCTTCCTTCCTTCTGGTATCCTGGGTATTGTTTTCGGTCACAAACTCCTCAAAACCATGAAATTCATCTTCACTGACACTTCCATTTGTGTTAGAGCTATCACTTGGGAAGAGAAGAGTCAAAGATTCGCCTGGAGTCAGATATTGTCATATTTCTTACCGCTAGGCATGCTGAACAAGGACTACTGAAATGGCGTTCCCACAATGCACCACTGGCTCCCCAATTTTTTTTATACTGCACACACTGACCACACAGACTCATTTTCTCACATGTGGGCCTACCAGCTTTCTCCTGCTTGATTTGAGGCCGCAAGGAATTTATGCGTCTTAACCCTCCGGTCGTGTGCCGTAAGAATTTACGCAGCAGGGTTGGTGCCGAAGAGCCCAAATTCTCCCTCTTTCGCCTCTGGTGGGCATTTCTTAGAGGGGGTCTGTTGCAGTTGCGTTGAAAGGTCCTGCAGTACTCTTCAGTGGAGCTCTTCCGTGTGTCGTTCAACCAACTTTCCGATTTTCTTGACTTTGCTACGAGTTCTTTCTTGTTCTCTTGTGTTTCTGCATTTTATCAAAGGGCTGGACTGATTTTTTGGCCATGGGCTTATTAGAGTACCTCAATAATCAAGCACAAAAATGATGGATTTTAAGAAACAAACCAGCCTCAAAGTCAACATCTGGGATCTTTGTTCGATGCGGCAAGTGACGCGTTTATTATACCACTTTTTCAATGAATGAAAACGATCATAACGAAATCTTACAAATTTTTGAGAAAAATTTCAAAAATGAAAAGCAAAACGAAAACAGGGGCCCTGTAGACAAATGACTAGTTCATATAAGAACAGTTATTTTATCCAAAATGTTTTGAGGGGGGGGGGGGGGGGGGGGGGGGGGGGGGGGGGGGGGGGGGGGGGGGGGGGGGGGGGGGGGGGGGGGGGGGGGTTAATCACTGAAGAAGGCAAATTCTCCCCTCTCTCTTCTTCCTCCTCTGAAGCAGTTTCCTCAGCTGGGGTCTGTTGCTGTTCCAGTTGAAGGTCTTGCAGCTCTTCAGTGGTTAGCTCTTCCCTGTGGTCGTCCACCAACTCTTCCATTTTCTTACTTTGCTACGAGTTCTTTCTTGAATTCTCTCGTGTTTCTCGCCTTCTTTATCAAAGGGCTGGCACTCGGATCTTTCTTTGGCCCCATGGTGGCTTATTTAGCAGTCACACTCAATAATCAAGCACAAAAAATAATGGATTATTAAGAAACAAAGCCAGACTGAGTCAGAATGCGTGGGATGCTTTGTGTGGGTGCGGGCAGGCGGACGCGTTTGGTACGGTGGACCACTGTCAACTCAATGAAAACCGAGCGGATGAACGAAAACTGGGACAAAATTTTGACGAAAAAGTTGTCGAAAACCGAATTCGACGAAAACCAGGGCAAACGAAAACCGAGGTTCCACTGTATCTGAACACAATGACTTCTTCCATACTCCCTCCAATCTGATATCCAGTTTTTCCTTATCTAAAATAGTTTGATACCTTCATTACCTTACTCTTATCTATGTTCACTTTCAACTTTTTTCCTTTATACGCTCTCCCAAACTCATCCACTAACCTTTACAACTTCTCTTCAGAATATCTCAAAAGCACAGTAGTATTATTAGCAAATAGTAACTGTGTCAACTCCCATTTTGTATTTGAATCAGCATAATTTAATCCCACCCCTCTCCCCAACACCCTAGCATTTACTTCTTTTACAACCCCATCTATAAATGGGGTTGTAAAACAACCATGGTGTCATTACACATCCCAATCTAAGAACATAAAATATTAAAAAATGTTTCCAAACACCTGCCATCTGGTGGTAGTTACGAAGCAAGCACTGGAAAGCTGTGTCATTGCTTTTAATGCCATTTCCTTTGTGTACCTTCAAGTATTGAAGCCAATTTTTCAAATGAATGAGGATCAATAGGTATTCTATTTATGGCATTTGATTATAAGATTGCATTATTCATGTAATATATATACAAAACAACTGTATCTGAGGGACTTCTGCGCCAGCCTTCGTCGGGTGTGGACGTCTCTCTCTCGCCTGAGTATCAGTGACAAATTTCCCCCGTTCTCTCTGGGACGCTTGTCCTCATCTATTTTGCCCGCTGGGCACTCTACAGGAGGGGCACCTGTTCATCGGCTTACTTTTAGCCAGCTCCATTTTTTCCGCTCTGCGGAAAATTATTTAACGGTCTTTGGTGGGAAGCCGGTTGCTGTACTCAGGTGGGGGTGTGGGGGTCCTGCTTTGCTGGGGCTTGGCAAGGGGGTCCGCCGGACCTAATCGGAAACTTTAAAGTTTCTATCTATTTACAAAGGAACTTTTGTTCCTTTTCTTTCATGGCCCAGCCTTGGGCAACAAATCTTCCTCGTGCCATCGAGAGGTCGGGCTCGATACGGCTTAGGCTGTCAGTGGCCCAATAAAACCCCAACGAAGAAGAAGAAGAAGAACTGTATCTGAGTGAATGCCTTTGTACCATACATCACTCAGTTTTATAGCTAAATACAGCAGAGTGGAGTTTTTTGAGCTACATAGTATACCTGGAGAGGGTTTTGGGGGTCAGCACCCCTGCGACTCGGTCTGAGACAAGGCCTCGTGGTGGATCAGGGTCTGATCAACCAGGCTGTTACTGCTGGCTGCATGCAAACTGACGTATGAACCACAGCCCGGCTGGTCAGGTACTGACTTTAGGTGCCTGTCCAGTGCCTTCTTGAAGACAGCCAGGGGTCTATTGGTAATCCCCCTTATGTATGCTGGGAGGCAGTTGAACAGTTTTGGGCCCCTGACACTTATTGTGTTGTCTCTCAGTGTACTCGTGGTGCCCCTGCTTTTTTATTGGGGGAATGTTGGATCTCCTGCCAAGTCTTTTGCTTTCATAGTGATTTTCGTGTGCAAGTTTGGTACTAATCCCTCTAGGATTTTCCAAGTGTAAATTATCATGTATCTTTATCGCCTGCATTCCAGGGAATACAAATCAGGGGACTTCGGCCGTTCCCAGTAATTTAGGTGCTTTATTGTACTTATGTGTGCCATGAAAGTTCAGCAGTTTCGCCTGCATTGAAGGGGGCAGTTAGTGTACAGCAATATTCCAACCTAGAGAGAACAAGCGATTTGAAGAGAATCATCATGGGCTTGGCGTCCCTAGTTTTGAAGGTTCTCACTATCCATCCTATCATTTTTGTAGCAGATGCAGTAGATACATTGTTGTGGTCTTTGAAGGTGAGATCCTCTGACATTATCACTCCCAGGTTCTTCACATTACTTTTTTGCTCTATTGTATGGTTAGAATTTGTTGTTCACCCTTATACAGTTTTAATTTCCTCAAGTTTTCCATATCTGAGTAGTTGAGATTTCTCGTCATTGAACTTCATATTGTTTTGAATTGCCCATTTGAAGATTTGATTGATGTCCACTTGGAGTCTTGCGGTGTCTTCGATGGAGGTCACTGTCATGGCAATTCGAGTCTCATCCGCAAAGGAAGACACGGAGCTATGGCTTACATCTCTGTCTATGTCAGATATGAGGATGAAGAATAGGATGGGAGTGAGTACTGTGCCTTGTGGAATAGAGCTTTTCACCATAGCTGGCTCAGACTTTACTCTGTTTACTATTACTCTTTGTGTTCTCTTTGTTAGAAGTTATAGATCCTTCTACTAACTTTTCCTGTTTATCCTTTATCACACATTTTGTGTGTGATAGTAGCATTTGCTAGCATCTGCATACCTGTGAAGCTGCCAGTAAGTAGTGTATTACCAGTAGTTGTTACCTACACATTTATTGAGATGTCTCCAACATTCCACCACTCCCTACTTCTGAAAAAAAAAAAGTGTTGCAAAACAAGATTTTACTGGGACAGTGTTTCACTTAGTGTAGAGTTACATTAAGTCACACTAAGTCTTTACAAAGCTCTACACACTTCAGAAAGGTGTCACATTAAAAGCTTGTTTTTCAACAAATGTCATTTCTTCACTATTGTTGGCAGTATGCCATTTGTATCCATTATTTTTGCAAATTTTCCAGGAACAACCCCAATGAATGTGAAGGCCTCGTTATATATATCTTAAACAGTGTCATTTTCTTTCACATTGTATAAGTTAGGTAAGACTTTACAAATGGCTTCCACCATTCACCAGACTCTGTGCACCACTCTGTTCTTAATGGGTTTTATGCACTGTGCGGTGTTCAGTGCACAAAACATTTTCCTATAAAGCATCCTTGACCAATATTTGGTGAGTATTTCATGTATTACAATATTATACAGTACAGTAGTTAATTAATCAATGCAATCTGAATGTTAGTAAAAAATTCTCATAAGAGTCTTAACTCCCAAATTCAAGAGCCTGAGGGGTGTATGCACCTAATTATGATTGCAGGGGTTGAGTCATAGCTCCTGGCCTTCCTCTTTGCTGGTTGCTACTAGGTTACTCCCTACTCCATGAGCTTTATCATACCACTTCTTAAAGCTATGTATGGATCCTGCCTCCACTACATCACTTTCCAGACTGTTCCACTTCATGACAACTCTGTGACTGAAGAAATGCTTCCTAACATCCCTGTGACTCATCTGAGTCTTCAGCTTCCAATTGTGACCCCTTGTTGCTGTGTCCCATCTCTGGAACATCCTGTCTCTGTCCACCTTGTTGATTCCTCTCAGTATGTTATATGTTGTTATCATGTTTCTCCTATCCCTCCTATCCTCAAATGTTGTCAGGTCAATTTCCCTTAACCTCTCCTCATAGGACATGCCCTTTAGCTCTGGGACTAGTCTCGTTGCAAACGTTTGCACTTTCTCTAATTTCTTGACATGCTTATCCAGGTGTGTGGATTCCAGACTGGTGTTGCATACTCCAATATGGGCCTGATGTACATGTTATACAGAGTTCTGAACGATTGCTAGCACACTCAGCTTGCACACTGAGATTCGGGGGTCGATCCCCAGTACGGGTGGAAACATTAGGATGTGTTTCCTTAAGGCACCTGCTGTCTATGTTCATCTGTCAGTAAAATAGGTACCTGGGTGTTAGTCGACTGGTGTGAGTCGCATCCTGGGGACAAAATTAACCTAGTTTGCCTGACATGCTCTGGAGTGGAACAAACTCCCGAGTACTGTCATAGGGGCTGGGACGTTGTGTAGTTTTAAAAATAGGTTAGATAAATACATGAGTGGGTGTGGGTGGGTTGGACCTGATTAGCTTGTGCTACTAGGTCAGATGCCGTACTAATTCCTTAAGTGGAAGTGACCTGACTACCTGGAGTTTACCTGGAGAGGGTTAGCTCCAGGTGGTCGGGTCTAAGCCGGGGAGTGATGGACCTCCCTCGCATGGTTCAGTAGGCCTGCTGCAGTGTTCCTTTTTTCTTATGTTCTTAACCAGGGGCTTTCTATATAGTAGTAGTATGTCCATGATAGGCCTGTATACCTTGTACATGTACTTGCAGAAATCAAGATTATTATTATTTTTACAGTGAACCCCCGGTTTTCGTAATGGTCCAAACTCGAACAATTATGCAAGTGTATTTTTGTAAGTGCTTTTGTAAGTGTGTATTTGGGGGTCTAAAAGGACTAATCTAATTTACATTATTCCTTATGGGAACAAATTCGTTTGGTAACAGCACTTGAACAGCATTCTGGAACGAATAAATCACGAACACTGGGGGTCCACTGTATTATTATTATTACAGTGGACCCCCAGAAATCGAACATTCTTCATTCTAGAATGCTGTTCAAGTGCTGTTACCAAACGAATTTATTCCCATAAGGAATGATGTAAATTAGATTAGTCCGTTTCACACCCTCAAAAATGCACCTATAAAAGCACTTACAATAATAAACTTACATAAAAGGGCGAGTTGGGAGTGTTCGATTTCCGAGAGTCCACTGTATTATTATTATTGTAATTCACAAATCACTTACTGTACATAACTTTTTACTAGAGGGCATCTTGTGAGTAATTTTGATTCTTCATGAGTTTTTTGGCAGTACCGTTTTTTATTTTATAACTTGGTGCATGTCTCCTGTATTGAAAACCGACTAGAAAATTTTGTTCAAAACATGTTCAATGGCTTTTCCATGGTTACATCTCTTTATCTTTTTAGGCATTCTTATAAATGTCAGTAATGTATTAACCAGATTAGTGTAATATTTGCATTTCAGGCACTCTTCAGGCATTGTTTCCTATATGCATCTTAGATTCAATGCCAAATATGAAGTTGATTGGTTCAGGTTTAACCTACAGCATTTGCGATTTAAATTTTTGAATATGTCTGTATTACTGAGTAGCATAGTGCAGTGTTTTATGTATTGTATCTATGTACTCTGCAGTATTTATAAACATTTGCTAACTTTTTCAGTGATTATGCTAGAGCTACCGTTGCTACCGCCACCTTAATGGACTATGGCATTATCACCAATGATAACAAAAGTCAAGTTATTGAACCACAGAAGTTACGAGATACCAGACACAAATAGCGAATGGAGAGGCAAGAAAATGAGCCAGCAAACTTGGAAAATATCACATCACTGTATTTTAATGGTAAGAAGACCACCACTCGTGTAATGACAAAGAATGAGAAGACCAAGAAATGGAGTCCAAAGATAGTGGTGAAAGATCATTACGTCATCATGGTGGAGCCCGGCACTGAATATCTCACTCACGTGACTCCCAAGTCAGGCCATAGAAAGGAGATTGCCAAGACTCTCTATACATTTCTGGTGGAACAGAAACTAACTCGGCAGCCTGTTGTGTGTGTTGGTAGTGACAGAACCAACGTAAATGTCAGAACGGACATTGGAGCCATTCATCTTGAAATGTTGCTTGGTCATCCGGTCCATTATTTCATCTGTCAGCTTCATGGAAATGAGCTGCCATTCCGGGCTGTTTTCTACCACTATGATGGTAAGCCAAGTGGTCCCGAGTATTGGAGAGGTCCCATTGGCAAGTAAATCGAGGATCCTCTGTCTGAGCTGCCAGTTGTTGCTTTTCAGCCAGTCATTTCACTGATTTCCCTGCTCTGAATGACAAGGTGGCAGAGGATCTGTCCTGGGACCAGAAATACTTGTAAGTGGACCCCCGACTATCGGCCGGTCTGAGTATCGGACGACTCTAGTTTCGGTCACTTTTATCGGCCCAATTTTTCCCCGACTATCGGCCGTTTTCCCGAGTTTCGGCCTGCGTACCAGACCTGTCCACCTCCTCGCGCAGGCGTCGTGACCCAGTCTAGCTTTGTTTACCATTGAGTGGACATTACATTTCACAATAAATTCATTGTGTTTAGTGCTTGTTTATTGATTGTGACTGTGAAATAAGCCACCATGGGCCCAAAAAAACTTCATAGTGGCAGCCCTTTGGTAAAGAAAGTGACAAATACGATAGAATTGAAGAAAGAAATGGTAGCAAAGTACCAAAGTGGAGGAGGAAGAGAGAGGGGAGAATGTGTCTTCTTCAGTGATTCACTGATTCTACGATATGTACGATACTAAAGCAGCATGAGTCGATAAAGGCTATAACACCAGCCAGCAATAAAGTGTAGCATTAAGAGTGTAGCAAATAAGTTAAGCGATTAAGCTATAGAAAAATGACGACACGAAACTTAACTCCATTGTTGTTTGAGGTAGTAATATAGGGGCACTGAGACCAACGCCCCTCTGCCACCATCTCTTGCAAGGCAAGTGTAAATATTTCTTATTTATAAATTACGTACATTGTTTCAGTATGAATTAGTGGTAGTGGCCTGCTGCCTCCACCACCAGCAGTATATGTATGGCTTATGGTCAGTGGCCCTTATAAACCCAACAACAATAACACTACTGCCAGTTCCCTCATACATAATGACATATTTTATTCATTCTAGAATATATATCATGTTTCTATGTTATTAATATTGTTTATTATGTCATATTTGATGAATTGTGATAGATAAATAAGCCGTAGAGTTTATATTAGTGTCGTATTGAAGGGCTATATTGTCCTGCCTCCAAACAAACTCTCCTGCCTCTCTCATACGCCAACAAGAGTCTTCAATAAAGGTAAAACTGATTCAAATGTTCAGTTATCCATTAAAATTAATGCTTTATATTTATTTCTCATTGTTTTATGTATGTAAAACTATAGTATTTATTCTTTAAAAAAATGAATTTTTGGTGAATATTTTTGGGTGGAAATAGCTATATATTACTCGGATCAACTTGAATGTATCAATAACTCTTGTACGAGGGATGAACATGGAGAATATATTATAGCTAAATTTAAATCAAAAGACCTGCAAAAAAACCCTCACAGTGATAAACATCTACAGATTACCATAGTCAAACATTCACCACTTTAGTGAAAAATTAGGAGACCTGATAACTGATTCACACATGAACAAAGATCATTTGCTGCTTACAAGAGATTTCAACATAAATCTCCTACATGACCAGGACCCACAAGTAACTGAATTCACAAACACTATGAGCAACTGCTTGTTGCTACCTACAATATCAAAACCTACAAGAATCTCTGAGACTAGTATCTCCTTATTAAACCACATCTGGACTAACATTATATCCCCTTTAAAATCAGGCATAATCACAGACAACACCACAGACCACTACCCTACCTTTCTCATAACCAACCTAGGTAAATTTCCCCAAGACACTGCTAAAGTTACCTTCAGACTACATAACGAGCCAGCTGTTAATAACTTTATAACAGCTATGATTAACATCGACTGGCATAATGAGTTAGAAACATATTCAGATACTAATGAATGCATCAAGAATTTCCTTAAAAAAAAACCACCACCTCTATAACAAGCATTGCCCTAAAAAAACTAAACAGATCACAGCTAAGAGACTTAACAATCCCTGGCTAACACCCAGCATCCTTAAATCCATTAACAAAAGGCACCAATATGAAAAACAATACAGAAGGGGTCTAATAACCAGAGAACAAACCAAACGCTACTCATCATTCCTTACCAGCCTGATAAGGTCAAAAAAATTGTATAATGAGAACAGACTACATAACATAAAAGGTGATATGAAAAAGACCTGGAAAACCCTATCTGAAATTCTAGGAAATAAAAAGATATCCAAGAACAATACCATCAAATTAACAAAAACAGATGAACCCCTACTCTCGTCAACTGAGACAGCAAACAGACTTAATGTTTTCTTCTCCACCATAGGAAAGAATCTAGCGAGTAAAATCCCAAGCTCGAACACCCATCCAACAGACTACCTCACCAACACCTACCCTAATACACTATTCCTAGCTCCTACTAACCCAATAGAAGTCTCGCTCATAATCAAAACCCTTAAAAACAAGGCAGGAGACATAAACAGCTTACCACCTTTTATGTACAAAAAAGCTTCACAGGTACTGTCACCAATTATTGCAACACTCTTCAACAAATCCATTGGAGCCGCTACCTTCCCATCAATTCTCAAAATAGCTAGGGTCACCCCGATCCACAAAGGAGCTGATCAAACAGACTTGAATAATTATAGACCAATATCTAATTTACCACTGCTTTCTAAAATCTTCGAAAAATTAATTCATAGACAGATATACAGTAGACCCCCGAGTAATGGTCTGTCTGAATAATGTTTTTTTTTGTGTAAAGGTTACTTTTTACGGTCAATATTTTTCTCGTGTAGCGGTTTTTACTCGTGTAGCGGTCTGTACCAGACCTGTCCGCCTGCCTGCGCTTGCGCACCTTGCCGCGCAGGACGCCAGTCTAGCGTTGTTTACACTTGAGTGAACAATACCCAGCGCGCTCTTTTAAACATTCACAATACATTTGTTGTGTTTATTGGTGGTTTAGTGATTGTCACTATGAAATAAGTCACCATAGGTCCAAAGAAGCTTCCTAGTGGCACCCCAGTGGTAGCATTCATGCAGGGAGTGTAGCATTCATGCAGGGAGTGTAGCATTCATGCAGGGAGTGTAGCATTCATGCAGGGAGTGTAGCATTCATGCAACGAGTGTAACATTCATGCAGGGAGTGTAGCATTCATGCAGGGAGTGTAGCAGTCATGCAGGGAGTGTAGCATTCATGCAGGGAGTGTAGCATTCATGCAGGGAGTGTAGCATTCATGCAGGGAGTGTAGCATTCATGCAGGGAGTGTAGCATTCATGCAGGGAGTGTAGCATTCATGCAGGGAGTGTAGCATTCATGCAGGGAGTGTAGCATTCATGCAGGGAGTGTAGCAGGCATGCAGGGAGTGTAGCAGGCATGCAGGGAGTGTAGCAGGCATGCAGGGAGTGTAGCAGGCATGCAGGGAGTGTAGCAGGCATGCAGGGAGTGTAGCAGGCATGCAGGGAGTGTAGCAGGCATGCAGGGAGTGTAGCAGGCATGCAGGGAGTGTAGCAGGCATGCAGGGGAGTGTAGCAGGCATGCAGGGAGTGTAGCAGGCATGCAGGGAGTGTAGCAGGTATGCAGGGAGTGTAGCAGGTATGCAGGGAGTGTAGCAGGAAGGCAGGGAGTGGGGATTCCCCTTCCAAACACTAACCCCTTCCCCTGTCCTCCTCCCTATCTTCCAGATGCCAGCAACTCTCTTCAATAAAGGTAAGTAGATGTTATTTTAAATGTTTAATTATAAATTTAATTCATATTACATGTACTACTTTATATATATTTATAATTGTTTTGTGAATGTAAAAGTATAGTTAATCTTTACAAAATTATTTTTTTGTGAATATTTTTGGATGTCTGGAACGGATTAATTGTATTTACATTATTTCTTATGGGAAATAAGGTTTCGAGTTACGAATTTTTCGTGTTGAGGTCTAGCTCCTGGAACAGATTAAGACCGTTAGTCAAGGGACCACTGTATTCTTACCTTGTCTCACACAATGTACTCAACCCCTGTAAGTTTGGATTCAGGACCAACAAGAGCACAAATGATGCTATTATACACATGCTAGAGCTAATATACACCGCACTTGAGAAGAAAGAGGTCCCACTGGGAATCTTCATTGATCTATGCAAAACTTTTGATACAGTCGACCACTATTTACTACTCACAAAACTAGCACACTATGGTATAAGAGGGCACTCACTCACCTACCTAAAGTCATACCTTAGTAACAGAAGCCAATACATGTACACAAATGGAGCGAACTCTTCCACACAACAAATTACAGTCTGAGTCCCACAAGGAAGTGTCCTGGGACCACTCCTATTCCTCATTTACATCAATGACCTACCGAATGCATCACAACTACTCAAACTCGTACTATTTGCAGATGACACAACATATGTCTTCTCTCACCCAAATCCAGTCATACTGGCCAACACTGTCAATGCTGAATTACAGAAAATATCAACATGGATGACGACTAATAAGCTTACTCTCAATACTGACAAGACCGGCTTCATACAGTTTGGAAACAGAGCCACAAATGTTCCACTTAACATAACGCTAAATGGTTCACCCATCACAAGACTCACAGAGGGAAAATTCCTAGGAATTCACATTGACAGTAGCCTTAAATTCCAAACACACATACAACAAATTTCCAAGAAAATCTCAGACAGTAGGCATACTATCAAAGATATGCTACTATGTGCCACAATCAGCTCTCCTTGCACTATACAGTGGTCCCCCGAGTATCATAAAAACTTCACTCCAGAAGCCTGCTCAAGCGCCATTACCGAACGAATTTACTCCCTTAAGGAAAAATGTCACGTAGGTTAGTCTATTTCAGACTCCCAAAAATACACTTCCACAAGCACTTACAATATTATACTTACATAATTGTACGATTTCCGGGGTGTACGTAACTCGGGGGTCCACTGTATCATTCACTCATCTACCCTTATCTCACCTATGGAATCTGTGCATGGGGATCAACAATATTAAATCACCTTAGACCACTCATAACCCAGCAAAAAGCTGCAGTCAGAATGATGATAAATTCCCACTTTAGACAACATACTCCACCAATATTCAAAAGTCTAAAACTACTCACCTTAAAGAACATTCACACTTATTCTTGTGCCTACTACATACACAGAACTCTACACTAATATAAACCCTCCACTCAAAATTCTCCTCACCAACTTTAATAGGTCCCATGACCACAACACAAGACACAGATCACTGTTTGATATACCCCATGTCCATATCAACCTATGTAAAAATTCTATGCACATAAAGGGCCCCAGAATCTGGAATTCATTACCAGTAAATATTAAAATAACCTTGTCTGAAAATCAATTTAAGACTCTTCTCAAAAACCACCTACTCACCCTAAACTAAATACAGTGGACCCTCGGTTAACGTAAAAAATTCATCCCAGAAGCCTGCTCAAGTGCCATTACCGAACGAATTTACGTCCTTAAGAAATAATGTCACGTAGGTTAGTCTATTTCAGACCCCCAAAAATATACTTCCACATGCAATTAAAAAATTATACTTACATAATTGTACGATTTCCGGGGTATTCGTTAACCGAGGGTCCACTGTACTCATACTGTAAATTACTTTCAAAAATGCTCACTGTTATTTTCCCATAAGATAATTTCAATTTTTACTATTATGTAACCATCCTACTAAACACTTGTTACAATGTAATATCACCATATTGTAATTTGAACAAATTTATACGGTTCAATCTAATGTTCAACTAAAACAAACTCAATCAATTTCTCTAGTATTAAGTACGTACATAGTCTATAAGCCATTAGATTAAGCTGCCCTTAATGCCACGGCATGTTAGTGGCTCTCCTTGCACTTCAGTTCATGATTGTAATTACAAAATCTCTATGTAAACTTGCAATGAAATAAAAATTCTCATTCTCATTTACATTATTTCTTATGGGAAATATTAGTTCGACTTTCTGCCAGTTCGAGTTGAGGCCTAGCTCCTGGAACGGATTACAGCCGATACTCGGGGGTCCACTGTATAGGATTTGCAAAGGAGTGATCACAGGTGTGGTTGATGATGACTTGGCTGCTCTTGAACCAGGTCCACTGTGTGTGTCAAGGTGGAAGACTTTATGGAGTAGGATCCTTAGGCTGTATGTGACAACATCAAGACCCAGTCAGGAGCTGAAAAGAGTCATCATATGATTTTAAAGTTCAGTGCTCCAATGTGGTTCCACATCAAGCTGCACCTTTGTCAGATACGGTCCAAAGAATGTCTTCCAGCCACTGCAATTGATGAGACATCTGAACAGTGAAGAAAAGAAGATAGTAAAGAAGACTGTCCAAAGAAATTCCTACTTTGCTCACACAGATCAGCTGCTTCTTGGTCAAGGATTCCCTGACCAAGAAATTTAGGACTTTGCTAAAAAATCATCTTATCTCTCAATATTAACCAAATCAACCAAAACATCTGCTAATTAGTTTTATTATGTGACCTCTAGGCTTTTAACTTCTGCCAATCCATGAAATATTACTACCTGAACCATTACTTGTAATATTGTTTTTATTATGTGCAACTTCAGGATTATTATTCTTAAAAACCTCCACAGTTAACCACTACTATCTTGTCTAGTTTTAAGTAGTTACTATGTACTATTATCTGTCTAGTTCTAAGTTGTTTCAATTCAAGACTCTTCTCAGAAATCACCTACTCACCCTATACTAAATACTCATACTGTAACAAACTTTCAAACCCAATGTTATTTTACTTAAGATAATCTCAGTTATACAGTGGTACCCCGACTTACGATGGTCCCCAAACACACCCTTTTATGTAAGTTTATTTTTTTAAATGCTTTTGTAAGTGTAATTTTGGGGGTCTAAAAGGACTAGTCTATTTTACATAATTTCTTATGGAGATAAATTCGTTTGGTAATGGCACTTGAACAGCATTCTGGAATGAAAAAATATCGTAAGTCGGGGTACCACTGTATATGTATTGTCATCCTCCTTAACACTTGTTGCAATTTCATATCATCATATTGTCATTTAAAATAGTATAGTATCATCATTTTGTTAATTTGAAATAAAATATATAACTAGAAGATACTCAATAAATTTTTCTAGTATTGTTATTATACTAGTATAGCATCAACATATTGTAACTTGAAATAAAATATTCAACTAGATTAAACTCAACCAATTTCTCTAGTATTGTCTTTAAATAGTATGTATAATCATATTGTAACTTGAAATAATACATAACTAGAATAAACTCAATCAATTTCTCTAGCATTAAGTACTTAGTGAATAAGTCTTTAGAATAAGCTGCCCCTAATGCCATGGCATGCCAGTGGCTCTCCTTGCATTACAGTCTTATAATTGTAACTACCAATATCAATGTACACTTGTAACATGCATTGAAATAAAAATATTATTATTATTATTATTATTATTATTATTATTATTAATAGGATTAGTCTGCCTGAAATGCCCTGGCATGATAGTGGCATTCTTTGTACTTAGCAAACCAGAATTGTAATTACACATTGTATCCTTTACAAAGAAATAAACCTTTACTTTACTTTACTTTACTTTGTGTGCTGATGAAGACATGACTGTGAGAGACAAAGGTGTCTCAATGATAAGAAAAATTAGAGAAGAGAATCAGCAGACAGAAGAAAGTACTGAGAGCTCTAATGAGGATGGAGAAGATTCTGCTGATGCTGTTGACGAGGACTTGTTAATCTACATTGATGATGAGGATGACAGTGAAGATGAAGAGTATGACAATGTGGTTCCTATTGTCAATTCAAGAAAAGTAGTGATTCCCAAACTAAAGTGGCAAGCAAAGAACTATCATTCCATGATTGACTGGATGACTGAACTCAAAACTGAACCTCCTTTCATTGCTTCTCTATCAGATCAACAGGCTCTGAAAATTATTGAGACTTCACTGGAGGTGCCCAAGTGGCCAAACAACACTCGTTCTGTTGAGAGAGGGATACAATTGATGACTGAAGCTTGCACTGAAGTGACTGGACAGAAGGCAAAAGATGGATATATCAGGCAAAGAATATTTCCCATGAAAGTGATGCCCAAGTTCTGCATCAAGAAAGACTTAACTTATAACTTGTAATAATTTAAAATTAAATAGTTGATGATTGATATTACCCATGTACATTTGATTATACAATCTTCACAACCAAAAATGATATAAACCATGTACACTTGATTATTATCCTGACGACCAATAAATTATAACAAATTGCTTTCAATGGTGTATAATTTGACAAAAAGTTGATCGCGATGCTGCAGGGTAAATGGGCATGAAATGGTTTGAAATTTTGCACAGAAGTTTGTTGTAACCATACAAATAATGCCTGAAAAGTTCAGCTTTCATCTATAAAATTTGTATTTTTTCAATGCTCCTTAGTGTATTTTATGCTATTTCTAATGAAATGTGTATGGTGTTTCCTGTTCTTTAATTTGTGACTTTTTTCCTGTTTCAGATAGTCTACCACAAGAAACAGGAAGACTGACAAAACTGGAATCACTCTCTCTGGTCTCAAACCTTATTGTTTCCCTGCCAGCATCAATGTCTGATCTCAAGCACCTTAAATCAGTCATACTCAGGTGATACATTGAAATTCATTTATAATATTCTCTATTATGTTTGATATTTACTTTTTATTAAAGTTTTTTCTTTTTTTCTTTTAGTGGGAAAGAAACTGTAATACAGTTTCTTCTAAGATTTCAAACAGCTTATTCTTGTATCCTATTAATTATCAAGAATGTGATATATTATCTGATAATGTTCAGTAGTTTTTGCATTTTGAATTCCTCTTTCTTGTTGTTCATATATATACTGTGGAGAATCTCTATAAATAAATATGTAATAAAAACTTTTATTCAAAGGTACACATTTATTACAAAATTTGGTGGACTTTATTTAATACATTATGGAAAGCCCCTGGTTATAAAAGGCATTTTGGGCAGAATGAAATAACTTTCAGTTATTTTAACATTGTATAACTGTATAGTTGAAATTAGATTGTGTAAATGCTAAGTTTATTATAATTAAGTATGAATATTAATACAGTGGTACCCCGGTTTACGATGGTCCCCAAACTCACCCTTTTATGTAAGTTTATTTTTTTAAATGCTTTTGTAAGTGTAATTTTGGGGGTCTAAAAGGACTAGTCTATTTTACAACTTTTCTTAAGGAGATAAATTCGTTTGGTAATGGCACTTGAACAGCATTCTGGAATGAAAAAATATCGTAAACCGGGGTAGCACTGTATATGTAATGATTATTTTAGGTAATAAAACTACAGTAGGGCCCCACCTATATGGCAGGTTAGGTTCCAGGCTACCGCCGTAAAGTGGAATGCTCTTTTTTCCACATATAAATGCTACATACAGTGGTACCTCGACTTACGATATTTTTTCATTCCAGAATACTGTTAAAGTGCTATTACCAAACGAATTTATCCCCTTAAGGAATGATGTAAAATAGACTAGTCCTTTTAGACCCCCAAAATTACACTTACAAAAGCATTTAAAAAAATAAACTTACATAAAAGGGTGAGTTTGGGGACCATCGTAAGTCGAGGTACCACTGTACCAAGTTTACATTAACATATATTAAGTTAGCAATAGAACTAGGCATTAAAAAACAAAAAAGTAAAATACACATACAGTGGAACCTCGGTTTTTGTTTGCCCTGGTTTTCGTCGAATTTGGTTTTCAACAACTTTTTTCGTCAAAATTTTGTCCCAGTTTTCATTCATCTGCTCGGTTTTTGTTGAGTTGCCAGTGGTCTGCCGTACCAAACGCATCTGCCTGCCCGCGCCCACACGAAGCATCCTATGTGTTTTGACTCAGTCTGGCTTTGTTTCTCGTTGAGTGAGCATTACCTCGAGCGTTCATCCGAAACATTTCGTAATAATCCATTTTTTTCTGTGCTTGTTTATTGAATGCGGCTGCTAAATAAGCCACCATGGGGCCAAAGAAAGTTCTGAGTGCCATCCCTTTGATAAAGAAGGCGAGAAACATGATAGAATTCAAGAAAGAACTCGTAGCAATGTACGAAAGTTGAAGAGTTGGTGGACGATCACAGGGAAGAGCTAACCAGAGCTGCAAGACCTTCAACTGGAACAGCAACAGACCACAGCTGAGGAAATTGCTTCAGAGGAGGAGGAAGAAAGAGGGGAAAATGTGCATTCTTCAGTGATTAAGGACATGTGTGCAAATTGAAATGAGTTGCAAAGTTTTGTGGAGAAATATCACCCTAACAAAGCTGTTGCAAGCTGTGTCTGCAATGCCTTGTCCCATTTTAGGCAAAATCTTAGAGACACCAGAAACAGACCTCTCTGAACAGATTTTTTGTGCGACAGGGGTACAGTGACTTTCAAGCTGGTCCTAGTGCCAGTAAAAGACAAAGAAGGGAAGTACAGTGGTCCCTCGTGTTTCGGTGATTCCGTATATCGGCGAATTCGTGTTTCGAGCATTTTTTTTTGGTAAATGTTTCCCTCGTGTAGAGGCTATTCCCTCGTGTAGCAGTCCGTACCAGACCTGTCTGCCTGCCCGCGCTTGCTCGCTGCGCAGGACGCCAGTCTAGCGTTGTATACCAATGAGAGAACATTACCCAGCATGCTCTTTCAAACATTTCACAATAAATTTACTCTGTTTATTGCTGGTTTAGTGATTGTCACTGTGAAATAAGTCACCATGGGTCCAAAGAAGCTTCCTAGTGGCACCCCAGTGGTAGCATTCATGCAGGGAGTGTAGCATTCATGCAGGGAGTGTAGCATTCGTGCAGGGAGTGTATAATTCATGCAGGGAGTGTAGCATTCGTGCAGGGAGTGTAGCATTCATGCAGGGAGTGTAGCATTCATGCAGGGAGTGTAGCATTCATGCAGGGAGTGTAGCATTCATGCAGGGAGTGTAGCATTCATGCAGGGAGTGTAGCATTCATGCAGGGAGTGTAGCATTCATGCAGGGAGTGTAGCATTCATGCAGGGAGTGTTGCATTCATGCAGGGAGTGTAGCAGGCATGCAGGGAGTGTAGCAGGCATGCAGGAGTGTAGCAGGCATGCAGGGAGTGTAGCAGGCATGCAGGGAGTGTAGCAGGCATGCAGGGAGTGTAGCAGGCATGCAGGGAGTGTAGCAGGCATGCAGGGAGTGTAGAGGCATGCAGGGAGTGTAGCAGGCATGCAGGGAGTGTAGCAGGCATGCAGGGGTGTAGCAGGCATGCAGGGAGTGTAGCAGGCATGCAGGAGTGTAGCAGGCATGCAGGAGTGTAGCAGGCATGCAGGGAGTGTAGCAGGCATGCAGGGAGTGTAGCAGGCATGCAGGGAGTGAGCAGGCATGCAGGGAGGTAGCAGGCAG
>WNWK01019100.1:0-38521 GCA_009830355.1 Cherax destructor | reverse complement strand
GAGTGATTGACTGCTCTAGAAAATGAAAATACATTGACTGCTCTAGCAATGATAAGAGTGATTGACTGCTTAAAAAATAATGAGAGTGATTATTTTTTTAGAAAATGTTAGGGACGGGGATTGACTGCTCTAGCAATGATATGACGAGGATTGACTGCTCTAGCAATGATATGACGAGTGATAGACTGCTCTAGCAATGATACGAGAGTGATTGATTTGTTTTAGCAATGATATGAGGGAGGTTTGGGACTGCTCAAAAGCAATGTTATGACGAGGATTGACTGCTCTAGCAATGATACGACGAGTGATTGATTTTGCCAGAAATGATATGACGAGTGTTTGGGACCTCTAGCAATGATATGACGAGTGTTTTGACTGTTTTTAGCAATGATATGACGAGGTTTTATTGCTCTAGCAATGTTATGACGAGTGTTTGGGACGGTTTCAACAATGATATGACGAGTGTTTGGGACTGCTCTAGCAATGATATGACGAGTGATTGACTTTAAAAGCAATGATATTGACGGGGTGATTGACTGTTCTAGCAATGATATGACGAGTGATTGACTGCTCTAGCAATGATATGACGAGTGATTGACTGCTCTATCAATGATATGATATAAAACATGATAACAGAAATGAAAATTTTTAATGAAAGTTATAAACCATTTTGTGACATCAAAAAATCGATGCTGTGATTATATTTTCAAATAGTTAACATCATCACCTCAGCTAGCCATGTCTCCACCAGCAGGACTGTGACCACCTCAGCTAGCCATGTCTCACCCAGCAGGACTGTGACCACCTCAGCTAGCTATGTCTCACCAAGCAGGACTGTGACCACCTCAGCTAGCCATGTCTCACCCAGCAGGACTGTGACCACCTCAGCTAGTTATGTCTCAACCAGCAGGACTGTGACCATCTCAGCTAGCCATGTATCACCCAGAAGGACTGTGACCACCTCAGCTAGCCATGTCTCCACCAGAAGGATTGTGACCACCTCAGCTAGCCATGTCTCCACCAGCAGGACTGTGACCATCTCAGCTATCCATGTCTCACCCAGAAGGACTGTGACCACCTCAGCTAGCCATGTCTCACCCAGCAGGACTGTGACTACCTCAGCTAGCCATGTCTCACCAAGCAGGACTGTGACCACCTCAGCTAGTTATGTCTCACCCAGCAGGACTGTGACCACCTCAGCTAGCCATGTCTCACCCAGCAGGACTGTGACCATCTCAGCTAGCCATGTCTCACCCAGAAGGACTGTGACCACCTCAGCTAGCCATGTCTCCACCAGCAGGATTGTGACCACCTCAGCTAGCCATGTCTCCACCAGCAGGACTGTGACCACCTCAGCTAGCCACGTCTCCACCAGCAGGACTGTGACCACCTCAGCTAGCCATGTCTCCACCAGCAGGACTGTGACCACCTCAGCTAGCCATGTCTCTACCAGCAGGACTGTGACCACCTCAGCTAGCCACGTCTCCAACAGCAGGACTGTGACCACCTCAGCTAGATATGTCTCCACCAGAGACTGTGACCACCTCAGCTAGCCATGTCTCCACCAGCAGGACTGTTACTACCTCAGCTAGCCATGTCTCCACCAGAGACTGTGACCACCTCAGCTAGCCATGTCTCCACCAGAGACTGTGACCACCTCAGCTAGCCATGTCTCCACCAGAGACTGTGACCACCTCAGCTAGCCATGTCTCCACCAGAGACTGTGACCATCTCAGCTAGCCATGTCTCCACCAGAGACTGTGACCACCTCAGCTAGCCATGTCTCCACCAGCAGGACTGTGACCACCTCAGGCAGCCATGTCTCCACCAGCAGGACTGTGACCACCTCAGCTAGCCATGTCTCCACCAGCAGGACTGTGACCACCTCAGCTAGCCATGTCTCCACCATCAGGACTGTGACCACTTCAGCTAGCCATGTCTCCACCAGCAGGACTGTCACCACCTCAGCTAGCCATGTCTCCACCAGCAGGACTGTGACGACCTCAGCTAGCCACGTCTCCACCAGCAGGACTGTGACCACCTCAGCTTGCCATGTCTCCACCAGCAGGACTGTGACCATCTCAGGCAGCCACGTCTCCACCAGCAGGACTATGACCACCTCAGCTAGCCATGTCTCCACCAGCACGACTGTGACCACCTTAGCTAGCCACGTCTCCACTAGCAGGACTGTGACCACCTCAGCTAGCCATGTCTCCACCAGAGACTGTGACCACCTCAGCTAGCCATGTCTCCACCAGCAGGACTGTGACCACCTCAGGCAGCCATGTCTCCACCAGCAGGACTGTGACCACCTCAGCTAGCCATGTCTCCACCAGCAGGACTGTGACCACCTCAGCTAGCCATGTCTCCACCATCAGGACTGTGACCACTTCAGCTAGCCATGTCTCCACCAGCAGGACTGTCACCACCTCAGCTAGCCATGTCTCCACCAGCAGGACTGTGACGACCTCAGCTAGCCACGTCTCCACCAGCAGGACTGTGACCACCTCAGCTTGCCATGTCTCCACCAGCAGTACTGTGACCACCTCAGCTAGCCATGTCTCCACCAGGAGGACTGTGACCTCCTCAGCTAGCCATGTCTCCACCAGCAGGACTGTGACCACCTCAGGCAGCCATGTCTCCACCAGCAGGACTGTGACCACCTCAGCTAGCCATGTCTAAACCAGCAGGACTGTTACCACCTCAGCTAGCCATGTATCCACCAACAGGACTGTGACCACCTCAGCTAGCCATGTCTCCACCAGCAGGACTGTGACCACCTCAGGCAGCCATGTCTCCACCAGCAGGACTGTGACCACCTCAGGCAGCCATGTCTCCACCAGCAGGACTGTGACCACCTCAGCTAGCCACGTCTCCACCAGAGACTGTGACCACCTCAGCTAGCCATGTCTCCACCAGCAGGACTGTGACCACCTCAGGCAGCCACGTCTCCACCAGTAGGACTGTGACCAGCTCAGCTAGCCACGTCTCCACCACAGACTGTGACCACCTCAGCTAGCCATGTCTCCACCAGCAGGACTGTGACCACCTCAGCTAGCTACGTCTCCACCAGCAGGACTGTGACCACCTCAGCTAGCCATGTCTCCACCAGCAGGACTGTGACCACATCAGCTATCCATGTCTCCACCAGCAGGACTGTGACCACCTCAGCTAGCCATGTCTCCACCAGCAGGACTGTGACCACCTCAGGCAGCCATGTCTCCACCAACAGGAATGTGACCACCTCAGGCAGCCATGTCTCCACCAGCAGGACTGTGACCACCTCAGGCAGCCACGTCTCCACCAGCAGGACTGTGACCCCCTCAGCTAGCCACGTCTCCACCAGAGACTGTGACCACCTCAGCTAGCATGTCTCCACCAGCAGGACTGTGACCACCTCATGCAGCCACGTCTCCACCAGCAGGACTGTGACCACCTCAGCTAGCCACGTCTCCACCAGAGACTGTGACTACCTCAGCTAGCCATGTCTCCACCAGCAGGACTGTGACCACCTCAGCTAGCCACGTCTCCACCAGCAGGACTGTGACCACCTCAGCTAGCCATGTCTCCACCAGCAGGACTGTGACCACCTCAGGCAGCCATGTCTCCACCAGAGACTGTGACCACCTCAGCTAGCTATGTCTCCACCAGCAGGACTGTGACCACCTCAGCTAGCCACGTCTCCACCAGCAGGACTGTGACCACCTCAGCTAGCCATGTCTCCACCAGCAGGACTGTGACCACCTCAGCTAGCCATGTCTCCACCAGCAGGACTGTGACCACCTCAGCTAGCCATGTCTCCACCAGAGACTGTGACCACCTCAGCTAGCTATGTCTCCACCAGAGACTGTGACCACCTCAGCTAGCCACGTCTCCACCAGCAGGACTGTGACCACCTCAGCTAGCCACGTCTCCACCAGCAGGACTGTGACCACCACAGCTAGCCACGTCTCCACCAGCAGGACTGTGACCACCACAGCTAGCCACGTCTCCACCAGAGACTGTGACCACCTCAGCTAGCCACGTCTCCACCAGCAGGACTGTGACCACCTCAGCTAGCTATGTCTCCACCAGCAGGACTGTGACCACCACAGCTAGCCACGTCTCCACCAGAGACTGTGACCACCTCAGCTAGCCACGTCTCCACCAGCAGGACTGTGACCACCTCAGCTAGCTATGTCTCCACCAGCAGGACTGTGACCACCAAGCTAGCCACGTCTCCACCAGAGACTGTGACCACCTCAGCTAGCCACGTCTCCACCAGCAGGACTGTGACCACCTCAGCTAGCTATGTCTCCACCAGCAGGACTGTGACCACCACAGCTAGCCACGTCTCCACCAGCAGGACTGTGACCACCTCAGCTAGCCACGTCTCCACCAGCAGGACTGTGACCACCTCAGCTAGCTATGTCTCCACCAGCAGGACTGTGACCACCACAGCTAGCCACGTCTCCACCAGCAGGACTGTGACCACCTCAGCTAGCCACGTCTCCACCAGCAGGACTGTGACCACCTCAGCTAGCTATGTCTCCACCAGCAGGACTGTGACCACCACAGCTAGCCACGTCTCCACCAGCAGGACTGTGACCACCACAGCTAGCCACGTCTCCACCAGCAGGACTGTGACCACCACAGCTAGCCACGTCTCCACCAGCAGGACTGTGACCACCTCAGCTAGCCACGTCTCCACCAGAGACTGTGACCACCTCAGCTAGCCATGTCTCCACCAGCAGGACTGTGACCACCTCAGGCAGCCATGTCTCCACCAGAGACTGTGACCACCTCAGCTAGCCATGTCTCCACCAGCAGGACTGTGACCACCTCAGCTAGCCATGTCTCCACCAGCAGGACTGTGACCACCTCAGCTAGCCATGTCTCCACCAGCAGGACTGTGACCACCTCAGCTAGCCATGTCTCCACCAGCAGGACTGTGACCACCTCATCTAGCCACGTCTCCACCAGCAGGACTGTGACCACCTCAGCTAGCCATGTCTCCACCAGCAGGACTGTGACCACCACAGCTAGCCTGAACATAGAAGAGAGGAGCTTACGACGACGTTTCGGTCCGACTTGGACCATTTACAAAGTCACACTAACAAAAAGAAAAGAAGGGAGTATATATAGAGACCAGCAGACAGGGGCAGGAACTAGAGGAAGTGGTGGAAGAGTAATTGTGGTAGTAGTAGTGGTAGTGGAGTCAGTCAAATACTAAGAAAGAGGAGCACTGCAAGGGAGCTAGCGGCTCAGAGGGTAGGAGCAAGAACACAGAGGGGGTAAAAAATAATAATGAAGGACAAATACAAGGCAAAAGAAAGAAAACCCAGAGGAGAAAGAAGACAGAGGAAAGAGAAAAGGGGAAGATGGAGACGGGGAATAAAAAGAAAGAAAGAAAAATCAGGTTAAGTCACGGGTGTTCTGAAGTTTGGAGCATTTAACAATGTAATGGGAGAGGAAAGCATCAACAGAGACAAAGCCAGGGCTAAGATTCATACAGGGAAAGTTGTGTATAAGGGAGGATTCAAGCAGACGATGACTGTGAAAGTTGGACGTAGGGTAGACAGTTTTAGCAGAAGACCAATCAATAGGATGACTGTGATCTCTGACATGACAGAAAAGAGCATTATTAGTGTCGGCCTAACACTACTTTTGTGCTCCCGAAGTCTGTCAGAAAGAGATCGGCCAGTTTCTCCAAGTACTGAAGAGGACAGGAGGAGCAAGAAATAGAGTAGACACCAGGAACATCTATAGAGGGAGGAGAGGTATGAACTAGATTAGTGCGAAGAGTGTTAGTCTGGCGAAAAGTAAGTTTGATGTCTAAGGAACGGAGAGAGTTGCTGAGATTAGAGAGACCGAAAATGTAGGGAAGGCAGAGGACAGGAGAGTTCCCAGGAGTAGAGAGTTTGGGAGAGAAGAAAGTCCGTTTAGCACGAGAGAAAGCAGAGTCTATGAAATGGGAAGGGTAGCCCAGGCGGGAAAATGAATTATAAAGAGTGGAAATTTCTACTTCAAGGAACTGAGGATCACAAATGCGGAGAGCACGGAGAAAGAGGGAGATAAGAACACTTTTCATGACAGAGGAAACTTGACAAAAAAAGTAGTGAATGTACATGCCACTGTGCATAGGCTTGCGGTACACGGAAAAGGCAAAACCTGTAACTGAGCGGTGGACATGAACATCAAGGAAAGGAAGCAAGGAATTAGATTCCCTTTCATCTTTAAACTTAATGGAAGGGGCAAGATTATTAAGAGCAAAGATGTCATCTACATAGCGGAAGAAGAACAGTCTCGAAGTATTCCATGTAAAAATTAGCAAGAATAGGAGATAGAGGAGAGCCCATGGCGACACCGAAGGTTTGAGAATAATATTTACCTTGGAAGGAAAAGGAATTAGAATCCACACAAAGGCGGATAAGATCAAGAAAGACATCAGTAGGTATAGGGAGATGAAGTAACCCTTCATTGGCCTTCTCTCTGAGAAAATTAATGACATCATCCAGAGGGACATTAGTGAAGAGGGACTCGACATCAAGACTAAGCATCTTACAGGTCGGGAGAGGGCGAACCCGTTCAATGAAGTCTTGAGAGTGACGAAGGTGGGCAGGAGAAAAAGTACCAAGAAAGGGAGTGAGGGTTTTGGCTAGCCAAGAAGCAAGAGAATAAGAGACAGAACCTCTAGAAGATATGATGGGACGTAGAGGAATATCAGGTTTGTGAGTTTTGGGAAGGCCATAGAAATAGGGCAGAGAGGGACAGATGACACGAAAACGTTGAACAAGGTCAAAGTCAGAAGGACAGAGGTCGGAGAGAGTCTTAAGTTTCTTGTTGAAAGTTCTCTTGATGCGATCAAGAGGGTTGGAAACGAGAGGAGTGTAGGTACGTGAGTCAGAGAGCAAGACATCAGCTTTACGGAGATAATCCTCACGATCAAGGATAACTACCGAATTACCTTTGTCAGAAGAGAGTATGACAATGTTAGCGTTGGATTTAAGAGCAGAAAGGGCAAGTTGATAGCGGCAAGGAAGGTGATGGTTTTTGGAAAACAGGCTATCAAGAGCAGGAAGGAGAGCGCCACGAAAAGTGGATAAATCAGGAAGATTATTATTACGAGAACGAGACTGACGAAAAAAATCAAAAGAGGTAATCATGTCAATACCAGCGCGAGGGGCAGGTGAAGTGGCAAAGGAAAGACCAAAACCAAGCAGTTCAAGCTCATGTTGGGAGAGTGTGACAGAAGACAGATTAGTAACACAGTCGGTAAGGGAGAATATGGACCAAGGACTATCTGAGATGAGACGTTGAAGTTTGTTCTGTAGTTTAGAAGAATACATTTGTGAATTCAGGCGAGCAGTGTCAAAAGCGACGGTAGTGAGAAGGTTATAGAGATCTTGTGGAAGAGAAGCAGAGAGCATGTTGACGCTGACGGAGAGTAAAGAAGGCATCTTCAACCTGAGACTTAATAGAAATAATGAGCTGTTGAAGTAGGAGACGGGCATGATCAGGAAAGGGAGTGCCCAGTGGGACTGTGACGACTTCTATGGGTACGTGTTGTTGTTGTTGGAGATTTGCCAGTATATTTCTCCTGCCCGGGACTTTTCCAAGTGGTGGCCCGGTCATGGCTCCCTTTCTCGGGAGTGTCTCAGACTAATGTCTGCAATGGGAGGAGGTACAAGTACCTCCTCATCTGTTGGGACCAACTGTCCCCAAGCCCAGCCCCATTCCCCGCCCTCACGGGGCTCGTAGGGAGAAGCTACGCCCCTCTGGTCTGCCATCGTCCCCTCCCCAGGGAAGCTCGTGGGAATGACAGTCTTGTGAGCTGCAGATGGTAGCAAACTCTGGCTGTCTCTCCTGTGAATGTGAACGCTTATCATTACTAAATTTAGTTTAATTTTAATAATTATTACGTTAATAACGTTTATTGTGGTGTTGTATGAGGCTTGTAGTCACGCAGTCCCCCACTCTATTGTGGTGTTGTATGAGGCTTGTAGTCAGCCAGGTGCCCCTGCCTCTTATGTGGTGTTGTATGAGGTTATTTAATCACGCAGTTCCTCACTTATTGTGGTGTTGTATGAGGCTTGTAGTCACGCAGTCCCCACTCTATTGTGGTGTTGTATAAGGCTTGTAGTCACGCAGTCCCCACTCTATTGTGGTGTTGTATGAGGCTTGTAGTCACGCAGTCCCCCACTCTATTGTGGTGTTGTATGAGGCTTGTAGTCACGCAGTCCCCCACTCTATTGTGGTGTTGTATGAGGCTTGTAGTCACGCAGTCCCCCACTCTATTGTGGTGTTGTATAAGGCTTGTAGTCACGCAGTCCCCCACTCTATTGTGGTGTTGTATGAGGCTTGTAGTCACGCAGTCCCCACTCTATTGTGGTGTTGTATAAGGCTTGTAGTCACGCAGTCCCCCACTCTATTGGGTGTTGTATGAGGCTTGTAGTCACGCAGTCCCCACTCTATTGTGGTGTTGTATGAGGCTTGTAGTCACGCAGTCCCCACTCTATTGTGGTGTTGTATAAGGCTTGTAGTCACGCAGTCCCCCACTCTATTGTGGTGTTGTATGAGGCTTGTAGTCACGCAGTCCCCCACTCTATTGTGGTGTTGTATGAGGCTTGTAGTCACGCAGTCCCCCACTCTATTTCCTTGACGAGTCGCCACTGGTTTTGTTAGAGGAGATCCAGTGTTATTTTGTTATATAATTATATAATAATATTTAAAAAAAATATTTCATATATATTTAAAATTATCTAAAAAGCACAATGTTTTACTCAAAAATATTATAAGGTTTATTTTCAGGATGTATATAATTGAGTGAGCATCAGTATGTGAGTACTGAGGAATGTGTATGTGAGTACTGAGGAATGTGTATGTGAGTACTGAGGAATGTGTATGTGAGTACAGTATATATACACAGGGACGTTACTGTAATACTTAATTTAGAGGCTAAGATGTTCTTGACTGATAGTGTACAAGTATCATGCAGTCTTAAATCATAATTCAGTCGATAAGCTTCAAACCAAACTAATCAACAAACCTTTGTAGACTCGTTAGTTGAAAAAAATGGTTTATAAAGACACTTGAGCAAACACTAGGACGTATTTAATAGAAAATGTTTTGGTCCTGGAACCTTGATCACATCTAACATACAGATGTTAAAAGACAATATATATATATATATATATATATATATATATATATATATATATATATATATATATATATATATATATATATATATATATATGTATAGGTGGAGATGTTCATGTTCATGTAGATTTGCCAGGACGGGTCCTGGCCCTGGTCTTCTCCATCTGGTAACCGACAGTTGCTCCAAAAGGAGTGTCAGTGTGTACACGTGATGTACGGTTTACATCCCTAAGACAAGGGCACGGTGAGTCTTCTGGTCAAGTGTAGTACCGCTTACAGCTCTATGGTGGGGGCTGCCCTATGGTGGGGCAGCCCTATGGAAAAGGGTCGTTGAGCAGTCTTCGTGTCAAGTAGAGTACCGCTTACAGCTCTATGGTGGGGGCTGCCCTATGACAAGGGTGCGGTGAGTCTTTCAACTCCATTTGAGCCATTCCTGGCACTCATGCCACAGCCCGAGTGCCAGTACGACTCAGGAGATTCTCTGAAGGTGTGTTAAACACCTAACGTCTGACGTAAGGTGGAGAGTGAGGTGTGAGTGACACATGGTGACCTGAAGAATGCCATATTGAGATGAGGAGAGGTATACACTGGGATCATGTGACTCCTGTGTTGTTAGGTAGGTGGTGTTTTGCTGGTTGACTATCATGTATGTTATGTTTTTGAAATTTTGTAGTTTCCAGTATGATGTTTTATGGTGTCGGTGTCAGCGATTAGTGAAGCTTCCAGACATCATCGGCGTCTAAGATCTTATTATGGGGAGGAAGAGCTCTGGCTCATCTCAGTTCATCAAACTTTATCTGAAGTCCCTGTGGAGGACACAAACATACCTTAAATCCTCTCTGTTGCTGCGTGTCGATGTTCGTTCATGCGGACGGACAGATCTCTGCCTGTTTCCCCTACATATTTCTTGGCACAGTATCCACAGGGGATGGTGTAGACGCTCGCTGTTCAAGATGTGTGCGACTTGTATCACAGTCTTTTTAACCTGTCTATGTTAGAAGTGTTCAAGGTCCCAAGACCGAAACGTTTTCTAATAAATATGTCCCAATGTTTGGTCATGTGTCTTTTAAACCAATTTGTGGGTATTTATTACCAAGGTTTTACCATGAAACAATAATTAATTTAGGCTTATATACTCTTATTTTACTTTATAGTGGAACATTTAATGAAGCATTTATAGTTTATCAAAATATTTGTTTGATGAGTCACTAAACTTTCAGATTCACCTTTACATTTACAAAAAGTTCTTAAAAGGCCTTTTTAACGCAGTTAATTTAAGTGGTTAATTTACAGGATAAGAGATGTTATCCCGCCTCATCTTATTTCAAAGCCTAACACTTTATAAGGTATTCTCTCACACTCCCTGCAACATATAATGATAATAATATAATATATCTTTATTTACTACCAGTACATGTACAAGGTATACACACCATAGCTGACATCAATGACATACTACTATATAGAAAATCCCTTGTTATGCTGAGCATTTCCCGCAAATTAGGTCATTTTTGTCCCAGGATGCGACCCACACCAGTCCACTAACACCCAGGTACCCATTTTACTGATGGGTTAACAGGGACAGCAGGTGTCTCATGGAAACACGTCCCTAATGTTTGCCAGCCGTACCTGAGGAGATTACATCTCTGTAATTCAGTGTGTGAGTTGACAGCGCTAGAGATCCAGCTACGGGACACAACAGTTGGCTCACCACCCAGGTACTCAGCTCCCAGGTACTCTCTGCCCAGGTACTCAGCGCCCAGGTACTCAGCTCCCATGTACTCAGCTCCCAGGTACTAAGCTCCCAGGTACTCAGCTCCCAGGTACTCAGCTATCAGGTACTCTCTGCCCAGGTACTCAGCGCCCAGGTACTCATCTCCCAGGTACTCAGCGCCCAGGTACTCATCTCCCAGGTACTCAGCGCCCAGGTACTCATCTCCTAGGTACTCAGCTCCCAGGTACTCTCTGCCCAGGTACTCATCTCCCAGGTACTCACCACCCAGGTACTCAGTGCCCAGGTATTCACCGCTCAGGTACTCACTGCCCAGGTACTCACTGCCCAGGTACTCACTGCCCAGGTACTCACTGCCCAGGTACTCACTGCCCAGGTACTCACTGCCAGGTACTCACTGCTAGGCGAACAGGAGGAAACATGTCCATAGCCACTCGTGATGGGATCAAACCCAGGTTCCTTCAGTTGTGAGTCAATAGAACTAGCACTAGAGCCACGAGAATATTATATACAAATATACCGAACATAATTACTGTGTTAATCCTCATTTTGCGTAGCATTTCCAGCAGGAATTTAAATTAACCAATATTTAAATGAATACTGAAAATTAAATTTAAAAAGCTAATTGTATTTGTTTGTAACAAAGGAAGTGTAGATACAGGTGTCCCGTGGCTCTGTTGGTAGCGCACTCAGCTCAGGTTTTGAGCGTTCAGGGTTCGATCCCGGCATGAGCGGAAACGTTGGTTATGTTTCCTTACACCGGGTGACACTTCATCTAGTGGTAAATAGGTTCCTGGGGGTTAGCCACCTTACACCTGCTGTCACTGTTCACGCATCTGCAAGTACCTGGGTGTTAGTCACTTACACTTGCTGCCCCAGTTCATCTAGCAGTAAGTAGGTACCTGGGTGTTAGTCACTTACACTTGCTGCCCCAGTTCATCTAGCAGTAAGTAGGTACCTTGAGATGGTAGTATACCTTAGATAGGCTGGGTTTTAAAACAAGCCGAGGTAGGATAACAGATCTTAGTTTGTGAAAATCGTCTTTGTAAATAAAGGTAAGAAAGTTGTTTTAAGTCTAATGGTTTATTTAAATGATAGATAATAAAAGTAGTGCAGCATATAGATAATTGTTCAATATTGATCACTGTTAATAACAAACCAGGTTATTGTTATTGTAATTGTATCACTTCAATTACACATGTGAAGTACATAATGCTACATATATGTACAATTGTATCACATCAATTACACATGTGAAGTACATAATGCTACATATATATACAATTGTATCACATCAATTACACATGTGAAGTACATAATGCTACATATATGTACAATTGATCACATCAATTACACATGTGAAGTACATAATGCTACATATATATACAATTGAATCACATCAATTACACATGTGAAGTACATAATGCTACATATATATACAATTGATGTTGTTGGAAATGTTTATACAAAACATGTTCCCACTTACTTGTTACTGAAATATATTAACATTAGTTCTTCTCTTGTAAAAATACATTAAAGGAATTGAAGTAATATTAGTTTAAGTTTGTATTTGTATATAACATTATAGAAACATGTATATAACATTATAGAAACATGTATATAAACAATAATGAAAACGTAATAGATTATACGAGTGTCAGACCAATTATATAGAAAAATATTGCAAAATATATTATTATAATTGTATGAGGAAGAGGAGGAGGCTGGAGCCAGAGATGATGTCGTGTTTGAGATCAGTATTGTGAGGATGCTGGAGCCAGAGATGATGTCGTGTTTGAGATCAATATTGTGAGGATGCTGGAGCCAGAGAAGATGTCGTGTTTGAGATCAATATTGTGAGGATGCTGGAGCCAGAGAAGATGTTGTGTTTGAGATCAATATTGTGAGGATGCTGGAGCCAGAGAAGATGTCGTGTTTGAGATCAATATTGTGAGGATGCTGGAGCCAGAGAAGATGTTGTGTTTGAGATCAATATTGTGAGGATGCTGGAGCCAGAGAAGATGTTGTGTTTGAGATCAATATTGTGAGGATGCTGGAGCCAGAGAAGATGTCGTGTTTGAGATCAATATTGTGAGGATGCTGGAGCCAGAGAAGATGTTGTGTTTGAGATCAATATTGTGAGGATGCTGGAGCCAGAGAAGATGTCGTGTTTGAGATCAATATTGTGAGGATGCTGGAGCCAGAGAAGATGTTGTGTTTGAGATCAATATTGTGAGGATGCTGGAGCCAGAGAAGATGTTGTGTTTGAGATCAATATTGTGAGGATGCTGGAGCCAGAGAAGATGTTGTGTTTGAGATCAATATTGTGAGGATGCTGGAGCCAGAGAAGATGTTGTGTTTGAGATCAATATTGTGAGGATGCTGGAGCCAGAGAAGATGTTGTGTTTGAGATCAATATTGTGAGGATGCTGGAGCCAGAGAAGATGTCGTGTTTGAGATCAATATGTTGTGAATATTATACAAAGAATGTGGAGAATACAAATTAATAGAGAGTGAAAGGTTAGCAAAGCATAATTGGGAGTGTGGAAGATGGTTGATGGGAAGTTTGGACAGTTAAGTAGGATGGTGTAGTGTGTCCAAGATGTTGTAGTAATGTACTGTGGAAGGAAGGAGGGGTGAGGCTCATCTTTGGAAGTTGTACATGAATGGGATGGAATACTCTCAAGATGAAGAATTAGACACAACCACAACATCTGGGTATAATTATTTGTAGACTTGTCGCCATCCAGTGGTTTCTATCAATCATCTTTTGTATGCATGATGGCGGATTACTGATGGTCATTCACATTCACATTTTTTATTTTCATTAATTTGTATTTTATTCAAAATCTTAACGTGATAGAGCAAAATGGCTTAGATATTCACAATCAGCAGCCCAAGGACATGTAAGATCGCAACCATTAATACAAATAAATATTAAAAACATTCCAAATGCAGACCAGTGTTATCATACATAGCAGCACATGTGTAGTGAACCTGGGATAATCCTTGTTCACCTCCAAGTATATTTTAATTATTACACAACAGGTAAGGTAACTAGTTATTAACCAATGTTAAGGTATCTTCCTAGGAGGTATTAAGATATAACATCAAGACCATAGATTGGTAATATATATTTATTTTGGTATAATGAAAAAAAATATAGAACATACAAATCCTTAGTCGTCAAGTTCACAATAATTTTTCATTAATCACATACAGTCCACTTTTAATACAACCAGTGTTACTGGCTTCAAATATTTTATAATAATTCCAGAACTTTATGTTGATATAAATCTAGGAAGCAGAGGAGAATTGTGAAGCTGAGACATAGGTCGTGGAAGGAGGAGTAATGTGATGACCCATTATTCCTAAAGTCCCACATGTCTCCTAGGTACCTCAATATCACTAAGTGAATCTGTTTTAGATGTGCTAGAGTTCTCCCCAGTTATGTGTGCTACTAACACACATAACTGGGGAGAATTAACACATAACACAGTGTTATGTTTTAATTCAAGATTGTATATTTGAAATTCATAAACATAATTTCTCTCAATAATAATATTATTGTCTTTATTTTTACAAGCACATTACACAACATATTCAAAGTAGGTCGATCACCATGCCCAGCCCTTCTAGGGCAGGGTAGGTGCCAAGGTTGGAGCTTGCTACCATCTGCGGCTCGCAAGCCTGCCCTTCCCGTCAGCCTCCTTGGGGCGGGGAAGGTGGCAGACCAGAGAGGCCTAGCATTTATCTACCTACCTGCCTCGTGCTGGTGAGGGAATGTGGCTAGGCCTGGGGACAGTTGGTCCCACCGTTGAGGGGTACCCCCTCCCATGGAAGACATAGGGCTCTGCTACTCCCCCGACAGGGAGCCGGAGCCGGGTCGCCATCTGGTAAAGACCCGGGCCGGGAGAATTCCCGGTAAATCAACACCTCCTCCTCCTATTCAAAGTATATGGGGAGAGAGACATTATGCCCAGCTCTTCAAGGGCGGCGTGGGGAATTGTGAGACTACCTGTCTGGGCTTCACCGCCACTTACAGATATCTCAACGGGAGATGACTGCCAATTTAATTTACCGCAGTCACTCCTGCGAGGCGGGTGAGAGAACTTAACTCGTCCCTGGTCGCAATGAACGACTTCCTTCTATATTTCACACCCTAGACCCCCTTCTGCTCGGGACCAGTTACAATAAATTGAAATGGATAATACCAATAGTTACGGTGTTGTTATTTTTTGTGGACTGTATTTTGGTATTGGACTGATTAGAAAGAAAGAGAAGAGAGTACACAATTATAAAATCTTCACTCACCCAGTGTCTTTGATGGTAGATGGTGGTCGTTGTCATACCCACCACAGACTTACATTATCGTAACATACCTAACTGGCCAGTAATGGTTGCTAAGATAAGAAGAATACTTACGGTGGTGTTGAGGAGGCAGCCGTCTTGTCTTCCGACTGATCTCATGGTCCCGCTGGTTAGAAATTATTCTCCTGGCAAGACGATGATGTTGGTGGGTTCGTCTTGATATAGAAATAGTATTGACTTCTTGACACCTCTACCATTCTCGAGACAGAATCTTGAGGTCGACATACGACGTTAGGAGAATGTTGCCGAGTATCACTGCACGCATTCTCTATCATGATATTAACATCACCAAATCCTCTTTAGTTCACATGACAATTTAATGTTTCACTGGTTTACACTCATTATTGTTCACTTCATTAAAGTTCGACGTCGATAGTTCAAGATAAATTGATGACCTGTTACCATTCCAACGTGCTCAAAATGGCGGCCTCGTGTGGCGTCCTTTCACCTGGCGACACACGATGTATTTCTTTCCCTTCCAATTCCTTATAAAGACGATTCACTGGACTTATCCCCGTCACTTCCACCTACGACAGTAACCCAGAATCAGGGTTTCGACTGTACCAAGTCGAGTAATCACACCACCTGAGCCATGATTAGGCCTACTGGACAAAGACTCACTATGCCGGTGTCATTCACTATTTAACCAATTATCACCCTATTACAGTGATTCCCGGACTTAATGTCCCACATTATATACTGAGCATGATTATAACATTTCCTATTACGAAGTGCGGACGCTAATCACGGTTTGGTTGCCGGAAACGCCAAATTCCTGACTGCATCCCGGTATGGATACCCAAGCCTTAGGTATACCTGCATGACTCTCCCGCTCTTCACTTGAATCAGCGTCTCCCCTCTGCCTTCGCGCCTGCGCAATAATCTCTTGGTTCTTATTTTTATACTCAGATAAATGTGAAGCCAATAGCAGCACATTAATGATATATATTCAAAGTTTATCGCATATAACTTTCGGAAAATAACAATATTTTCCACAGGCAGGGTAGGTGCCAGAGCCAGAGCTTGCTACCATCTGCGGCTCCCAAGACTGCCATTCCCATGGTCCCCCAGGGGTGTGGAAAATGGCAAATAAGGGGCCTAGCTTCTCTCTACGAGCCCCATGTGGGCGGGGAACGTGGCTAGGCCTGGGGACAGTTGGTACCAGATGATGAGGGGTAATTATACTTCCTCTCGTGGGAGACATAGGTCTCAGACACTTCCACGACAGGAAGCCAAGGCCGGATCACGATCTGGAAAAGACCTGGGCCGGGAAAGTACAGGCGAATCAACAACAACTGTGGAGAATTATGAGACTACCTGTCTGGACTTCACCACCACTTACAAACAAATAATCTCAATGGGAGATGACCGCCAATTTAATTTACCGCTGTCACTCCCGCGAAGTGTGTGGGAAAACGTAAGTCGTCCCTGGTCGCAACGAACGACTTCCTTTGATATTTCACACCCTCTAGACCACATCCACTCTAGACCAGTTATAATAAATTACAATATATCACACTAGTACGTACGATACTACTAAGGTTGTGGACTGTATATGAGAGACTGATTAGAAAGAGAGGGAAGAGAGTACACACATTTACGAGATTTTTTGTTTTTCGCATTTTATTAGTTTCCAATAAATATACATTTACAGTTCATAAACATGCAATAAATACATGTTACAAATTGTACAACAGCAATTTTCTTTGATTAAGCAGTGAATATATCAGAAAACTGTACCCATAAACCATTTACCTCTACAACCAGTGAACTCCTGTCCCCTTTTCCCTTATAAGTAAATACAGAGTCCACAAATAACAGAAACCCAAATAATGAAATACAGAGTCCACCATAACATTGGCTCTAGTCCTAAGAATATGCAGTGAAGACAGCAAATAAAATTTACAGTGAGCACAAAATAACAAATAACAAACCCAAATAATGAATACAGAGTCCACAATAACATTGACTCTAGTCCTAAGAATATGCTGTGAAGACTGCAAATAAAATTTACAGTGAGCACAAAATAAAAGAGATATCATTAACTGTTCGTTGATTCCTCCAGACCTCAGTACTTATATGACTATCACCTTACCCTCTCCCATGTATACTCTACTGATGTGGTAGAGTATACATGGGACGTGTGAGAGGTAAGGTGAGAGTCATATAAGTACCGAGGTCTGAAGGTATCAACGAACAGTTAATGTTATCTCTTTTATTTTGTGCTCACTCTATTACATATAAAATGCGTGTTATTTCTAACACGAAAACTTCACCATTATTAGAACACATAGTCTTGTTTCTATTGTTACACAAAACGTGTTCTTGTACAAGATAAGTAGGAACCCCAACACAGGGTTAAAGACAGAAAAAAAAAGTTTTTACAAGAATCACACTGTTACACACACTATAAAATGGCCCAAACATTATACAATTCAGGCGATAGTGTCCACCACCGTAAGAACTGTATGAAACAGTGGTGAAAACCAAAAGACTTATGGTTATGATTTTTTCCACTACAACCTTGCCACCGACGGGTGTCCTTATATCCTTGAATATCCTACCACACAAGGTTTCCAGACTCCTTAACTCCACGGAAACTACTACCCTTGTTTCAGTACCATATCTGTACAGAGTATAATCCAAAACACCCATACCACTGTCACTACCACTCACACCATACCAAACCACACCATGCCCCCCGGCACCAGAGGATCCGGCCAAACTCCTGCAAAACCCCATACTCCCCTCCCCTACAAGTACTCCAACCTCACATTCACACCACCACACAAATATCCACGTCCAACACACTATTAATCTAGACAGTCACCCGGTCCCCCAACTGTGATGTCATCCGTCCCCCATCCCTGAAGGGATAACCCCCCTATCTACCTATCTACCTATGCCACTCCACCACACCACACCTACCCAATGCTCCACCAGCGCGTCTGTCAAGCCCTTTCAAGACCTTATCTGCCTCCCAATAAACCCTGCACACTCAAGTTCCTGTACCCCTCTGAAAAGATCGATTCCCACTCCCTCCCATATATCAAACAATTCCTGCACTTTGTGCGATATATACGGGCCGCCATAGCCCCCATCCTTTCCCAACACTCACGTCCCTTAATTTCCACGACATGCACACAAAGTCCACCATACTGTACAGTAATCCCTTTTAATCCCTATGTCTAACCCCACCCAAATCCAAGTAAATAGCCCATAACAAAGGGATACCCCCAAACCCCTTAACACCCCTCCCATCCACCTACGAACCCCATCCAAAGTTTCACAAAAATATACCACATGCAGAGCCGACTCCGGCAAGCCACACTTCTGACACCTCCAATCTTTCGCCAATCCCATACGGAATAAATTCTCCCCTGATGCCACTGCCCCATGTAAAAAACGAAACATCAGCTCCCGGTCCCTCGCCGGCAACTGCAGATCCCGGAACCCCTTCCATATCCCCTTCCAGTCATAGACCAGATAAAGCGCTTTCCCTTCCACCGCCTCCTCCCCAGCACCAAACCTCATTATAACCACAACGCTCAACCTTTGCGTATAACCAACAAGCACCATAGCCATTCTCTGCATTGCCCCAGTTCCCTCCCACCCCACCACTCACCTACCTCCCACAGCACCCTTCTACCCCAGCCTCACCTCTCCCCCCATCCCTCCCCTCCTTACCACACAACGTTTCACATACATACACAACAATCTTATTTCAAGCCATATCAAACCCAAACCTCCTGAAATTACCCTCTTCCTAACTATCTCCTTCCTGAGCCAATGTCTACCATGTGCCCAAATGAACTTAAAGACCCTACTCTCCAATTCTTTCACGTCCCAACTTAATAAGGGAAAAATGTTGGCAATATATCATATCTTACTATATATCATGTTATTAACCGCAATGACCCTCTGCCACAACGTTAGCTCTCCCGCCCGCCAACTATTAAACCGCTCTGTCGCACTTTTAACCACATTCCTTGAATTCACCTCTCTCGCCTCATCCCTGTCCCTCATGTAAACAATACCACATATTTTCACCCTGTCCACAATTTGCCACCCATACCTGCTACCCAACCCACCCCCCACCCAAGTGCCTACCTCCAACAATGTGGATTTAGCTCCATTAACCCTCATGCCAGTTGCACTGCAGAAAAACTTGATGTGAATTCCTATGTTGACCAGCCCCGCCTCGTGACACACTAACACCGTGGTGTCATCTACATATCCCACCACATTTCTAATCCCCGTAACCTCCCCCAACCCTTCCCATCTCCCACTAATCTGTAAAACGGATCCTGTAAGCAAGCAAAAAGAATCTGCGACAGGGAACAACCCTGTCGCAGACCCCTTTCCATCCTAACCACCCCTCCCAACCTACCATTTATTTGCACCCTCACACTTGCTCCTGCATATAACGCCCTAACCCAATCCAGCACTTCCAATCTAAACCCCTGCCTTTCCATTATTCCAAACATACTCTCACGCTCCACACTATCATATGCTCCCTTCCAATCCAGCGCAAGTATTCCTCCCTCAACCTCTCTATCTATGAATTTTTTAATACGTTCATGTCCCTCCCCCACACCCCTTCCCAGTATCCCCCCTGTCTCTCCTCTACCCCCCCCCCTAACACTCTTTTTAATCTATTACCTAAAATCTTAGCATATATTTTATAATCCGTGTTCATAAGGACTAAAGGTCTATAATTCTCTAAAGTTACCCCTTCCTTCCCCTTCCTAACTAATACCATTACCCCCATACCCATGTCCCTCCCCATTACACCTGTCCTTTTCATACCATTCATCACACCTACCATACAATCCTTTATAATGTCCCAATTCTCCTTATAAAATTTATTTGCCAAACCATCCATTCCTGGAGCCTTGCCCTTACTTAACCCGTCCACTGCTTCCCACACCTCCCTCTCACTGATCGTGCCCCCCAATCCCTCCCGATCTTCCCTACTCAACCTCTCCCTAATCTTTCCCAATAAAATGCTCCTTTCCTCCATACTCACCCCACTACTCATGTGCCTTGCAAACCACTTATCAGCATACACATTCATTCAATCTGTGGAAGTTATCCTCATACCCTTCACATAATTCCCCATGTTTTCATCCACTTCCAGATACTTTATTGACATTCTATCCCTTCTCTGTTTACACTTCCCCAAAACATATTGGGAGGGCCTATCCCCCCACAACACATCATCCATTCCGGCTTTCATTCTACATGCCCCAAACCTCTCATTCTGCAAAGTCATCAACCTATCTTTCAACGACTTAATTTCCTCTGTCATTCTATGTCCTCCCCGCATATAACAGTCTTTCAAGAGGCCCTCAATGTAATTTTGTAAACCATATCGCCATCCTGCTTCTTCCCTTCCCAACCTCTGATAGTAAGCTTGGATGCTAGGCTTCCCCATACTTACCCTCCAATCCACCAAAGCCCCCCCTCCCTACTCCCCATCCAAAACCACCCCACCAATCCCTAAATTCCTCCCTTTTACCATCACCCCTTAATAACTGAACATTTAATTTCCAAAAACCCCTGTACCATTTTGCAACCCCTTCCCACCCCAGCTCCACCAACACTCCCCGATGATCTGTGAAACCCACATCCAAATATTGCACCCCCTCTACTACCACGCATCCCGTTACATAAATCCTGTCTAGTCGAGCCGTATACCCTCTTCTAACAAAAGTAGGCTCACCCGCACCTCCCACCCCAATCACGTCTTTCAAACCTACCCTCCTAAGTAAGTCCCTTAAGGCTGGAAGAACACAACCTCCACCCCATGGCTACACAAACAATCGTTACACTAGGCAAATCCCGACATGCATAAATCATGTAGTCCCAAACAAAATCCACCTTCACCTTCCTTGCCACCTCCGCCAGCATGTACACCCCTAAAAAACATACCCTAACTCCACTCCACTCCCCATCCACTCTAACCAGCCTACCCCCCCCACACACACTCCTCCCATCGCAAAGGTTTGAAAGGGCCTGACACCGCCACCGCTACCGCCACCCCCCCCTTTAATCTACTGGATGAACTTGCAAACATTTTGTAGCCATTCAAAAGTAAATCCCCACCACTCCTATAATTGTGTTCCTGTATAAAAGCAACTGTCACACCATACCTTCGCAACGTACACTCCACCCAAGCCCTCTTGATTTCATCCCTCAACCCGTTTACATTAAGTGTTAAACACCTGAAATCTATGTCAAGGGTTTGCCCCTAGGCCTCTGTGGAAGTTGTACCCCTGACTTCCCTTTACTCAGTTTACCCGTTTGCTTCCCTCCCTTAAAAGTACCCCGCTCTTGCACCAAACCTAGATCTTTTTTAGCAACTTCCACCAAAGGCTTTTTGCAGATCCTCTGCTCCGGTGTCAGCACATCCTCACTGCCTGACGAATTGCCAGACCTTTTACGTGTCCTCTGTATTACTTCTACACTACTTGCATTCTCGGTCTGATGGACCTCCACCTGCACAGTCTCCATAATTAAGTGTTGTTCCTCTAGACTGGCACTCGCCACACTTTCCACCACATTCACAGCATCTATCAAACCATCATTAGTGTTTACACTTAGCAACGGCAAAGGGTCGTCCAATATTTCCTTTAATATCTGTTCCAATGGTACATCCTCTGCTGGACTCTCATGGTGATCACAGTCAACCACTGGCGTAACAGATTCCTGCGTTAGAGTCTGACAAACCACCTCAGATCCCTCCACAATCTCACTCCAGAGTTTCGGCTGCTTCTCCCGTTGCGTCTCCTCCTACCGTTCCTCCCTCTGCGCCTGCACTTCCACTGCCTGCACTTCCACTACTCGTTGCTCTGGAACCTGTCTGGGTCCCGCCTTCCTCATGCAGTCAGCCGCCACATGATTGTAGGTGCCACACAGGCGACACGTCCTGCGCTGCCTGAAGTCTGGTAGAACAACGTAGGACGGTATAGGGTGCCTCAAGTTGCTGGTGAAGAGTCCAGTTACCTTAGTATTGTGCGATGTTGCTGGTGAAGAGTCCAGTTACCTTAGTATTGTGCGATGTTGCTGGTGAAGAGTAAAGTTACCTTAGTATTGTGCGATGTTGCTGGTGAAGAGTCAAGTTACCTTAGTATTGTGCGATGTGGCTGGTGAAGAGTCCAGTTACCTTAGTATTGTGCGATGTTGCTGGTGAAGAGTCCAGTTACCTTAGTATTGTGCGATGTTGCTGGTGAAGAGTCCAGTTACCTTAGTATTGTGCGATGTTGCTGGTGAAGAGTAAAGTTACCTTAGTATTGTGCGATGTTGCTGGTGAAGAGTCTAGTTACCTTAGTATAGTGCGATGTTGCTGGTGAAGGGTCCAGTTACCTTAGTATTGTGCTATGTTGCTGGTGAAGAGTCCAGTTACCTTAGTATTGTGCGATGTTGCTGGTGAAGAGTCCAGTTACATTAGTATTGTGCGATGTGGCTGGTGAAGAGTCAAGTTACCTTAGTATTGTGCGATGTTGCTGGTGAAGAGTCCAGTTACCTTAGTATTGTGTGATGTTGCTGGTGAAGAGTCAAGTTACCTTAGTATTGTGCGATGTGGATGGTGTAGAGTCAAGTTACCTTAGTATTGTGCGATGTGGCTGGTGAAGAGTCCAGTTACCTTAGTATTGTGCGATGTTGCTGGTGAAGAGTCCAGTTACCTTAGTATTGTGCGATGTTGCTGGTGAAGAGTCAAGTTACCTTAGTATTGTGCGATGTGGCTGGTGAAGAGTCAAGTTACCTTAGTATTGTGCGATGTTGCTGGTGAAGAGTCCAGTTACCTTAGTATTGTGCGATGTTGCTGGTGAAGAGTCAAGTTACCTTAGTATTGTGCGATGTTGCTGGTGAAGAGTCCAGTTACCTTAGTATTGTGCGATGTTGCTGGTGAAGAGTCCAGTTACATTAGTATTGTGCGATGTTGCTGGTGAAGAGTCCAGTTACCTTAGTATTGTGCGATGTTGCTGGTGAAGAGTCCAGTTCAGTTGGTGCGCATAACAGTGTATAAAGTGAACATTGGTATACACTTCTTACTTTACTTTGCACACCTTTGTTGACACCACTTAACACAGCTGCACCGTCTTAACACAGCTGCACCGTCTTAACACAGCTGCACCGTCTAAACACAGCTGCACCGTCTTAACACAAATGCACCGTCTTAACACACCTGCATCGTCTCAACACAGCTGGACCGTCTTAACACAGCTGCACCGTCTTAACACACCTGCACCGTCTTAACACACCTGCACCGTCTTAACACACCTGCACCGTCTTAACACAGCTGCACCGTCTAAACACAGCTGCACCGTCTTAACACAGCTGCACCGTCTTAACACACCTGCACCGTCTCAACACAGCTGCACCGTCTTAACACAGCTGCACCGTCTTAACACAGCTGCACGTTTACACAGCTGCTCTAACACAGCTGCACCGTCTAAACACAGCTGCACCGTCTTAACACAGCTGCACCGTCTTAACACACCTGCACCGTCTCAACACAGCTGCACCGTCTCAACACACCTGCACCGTCTTAACACAGCTGCACTGTCTTAACACAGCTGCACCGTCTTAACACAGCTGCACCGTCTTAACACAGCTGCACCGTCTTAACACAGCTGCACCGTCTTAACACAGCTGCACGTCTTAACACAGCTGCACCGCTCTTAACACAGCTGCACCGTCTTAACACAGCTGCACCGTCTTAACACAGCTGCACCGTCTTAACACAGCTGCACCGTCTTAACACAGCTGCACCTCTTAACACAGCTGCACCGTCTTAACACAGCTGCACCGTCTTAACACAGCTGCACCGTCTTAACACAGCTGCACCGTCTTAACACAGCTGCACCGTCTTAACACAGCTGCACCGTCTTAACACAGCTGCACCGTCTTAACACAGCTGCACCGTCTTAACACAGCTGCACCGTCTTAACACAGCTGCACCGTCTTAACACAGCTGCACCGTCTTAACACAGCTGCACCGTCTTAACACAGCTGCACCGTCTTAACACAGCTGCACCGTCTTAACCACAGCTGCACCGTCTTAACACAGCTGCACCGTCTTAACACAGCTGCACCGTCTTAACACAGCTGCACCGTCTTAACACAGCTGCACCGTCTTAACACAGCTACACCGTTTTAACACAGCTGCACCGTCTTAACACAGCTGCACCGTCTTAACACAGATGCACCGTCTTAACACAGCTACACCGTCTTAACACAGCTACACCGTCTTAACACAGCTGCACCGTCTTAACACAGCTGCACCGTCTTAACACAGCTGCACCGTCTTAACACAGCTGCACCGTCTTAACACAGCTGCACCGTCTTAACCCAGCTGCACCGTCTTAACACAGCTACACCGTTTTAACACAGCTGCACCGTCTTAACACAGCTGCACCGTCTTAACACAGCTGCACCGTCTTAACACAGCTGCACCGTCTTAACACAGCTGCACCGTCTTAACACAGCTGCACCGTCTTAACACAGCTGCACCGTCTTAACACAGCTGCACCGTCCTAACACAGCTGCACCCTCGTAAGTTTGAACAATGAGTTTATGCGGAAGATCACCAACTAAAATCTGATTGTTATGATAAAAAATCCCCAGAATCTCTCAACATGTTTGTCTCGTAGTTCGTACCTGAGAACAATCACCATTTGTGTTTGGTCATAAATATTCGTCGTTGTTCCATCACACTTAACTACCAAGTATTCAGCTTCTTCACTTCTTCCTTGATTTAGTTTTTGCAGGTTTCTAACATAGATTCTAAAATTTAATTTTGTATTGATTTTGATGTTCCTTAAACACTGTAGCATTACGTATATGAGCATCTAAGATAGAATCCAAACACTGTAGCATTATGTATATGAGCATCTAAGATAGAATCCAAACACTGTAGCATTACGTATATGAGCATCTAAGATAGAATCCAAACACTGTAGCATTATGTATATGAGCATCTAAGATAGAATCCAAACTACAGGCAAAATCAACTTGGCCTTGAAATACACCTGGATTTTTGGAGCTCGAGGTTTCATCATGTCCTCTGAGAGGGAGCTCAAATTTGCCACAGAATTTTACGCAGTTTATAATTTTGGACAATACATTTCTGTTTGTCTCAACCTCTTCATTGTGTTTCACTATCGAAATCTTGTATGGTGAATCAACTTGAGCTGCAATGTTCACTTTACCCAACATTGACAAATCATTAACGTTGGTTGACTGTTCATGTTTCATTACTTTTTGTGGTAAATGTCTCAAGTGAGTCACGCCACTTTGTGTCCATCAAGAGTCTCCACCAAATAGTAATCATGGAAAACAGAATAAAGAGTTCTTTTCGTCACAGCCACAAAGCCATTCACTTTTCTGGTAAACACTGACACTATACTGGCGCGTATATTCTGTGCTTCTGCTTGTACTTTTTGTAGAATGGATAAAACTGGTGTGTGTCGTCCTTTTTTTATTTATCTAAACTTTTTCACTTAAAATCAACTGAACTGAGTTTACTCTAGTTTCCACTGCCATCGTTTATCAAATGTTAATTAAATTTAACGCTATTGAAAAGAATTTTAACGGCCACGAACACCAATACGGGCCACGCGTTACAACGCGCATACTCACAATGTAAACAGACCGACTGCAACTGGGTGTGCTGCATTGAATGCAGCTCCTCGCTGACATGTAACTCCAGTAACACCTATACTATCGTACAGCATCAAACTTCTATTTTTAATAATTTTTTATCTCGTTTCAACAAAAAAATTAAAAAAAAAAAACACGACGAGCCGCCACTGACTATAAAACAGTAAGTGCCTGCATGTTTAATGATAGGAAGTACATATAGACTGAATAAAAATTCCATTACAATACAATCATTTGTTTAAAGTAGTTACCTATGTGTATTTTACCTAATGTATTAGATTATGTGATACCACACCCAGAGGGTGCTTCGGGGGTCCAGGCCCCCGTGGCCCGGTCTATGGTCAGGCCTCACGGTGCCATCAATCTGCTAATATGTTGTTTTTACAGTGAATCTGACGACCTTAAATCTTCAAGTTAGCAAGGGCACTGATAATGGCCTTGTAGATCTCAATGCCACGTAGGAATATTTTCTCGTTGAGGAATTCATTGTGGTGGTGGGCAAGGATTGGTGCTCGATTGATGGGGGAGATGCCGAGAGCAGGAATGTTGACCTGGGGAGAACACAATACTAAGAATTAATTGCTGAATCTGAAATGTTTCCAAATTTCTGCCTTCAAGTATAAAAAAAATACAGTGGACCCCCGGATTACGTACTTATTTCGTTCCAGAATGCTGTTGAAGTGCCGTTACCGAACGTATTTGTTCCCATAAGGAATAATGTAAATTAGATTAGTCCTTTTAGACCCCCAAAATACACTTACAAAAATACACTTACGTAATTGTTTGAGTTGGGAGCATTACGAAAACCCGGGGTCCACTGTGGACCCCCGGATTTCGTACTGCTCCAAACTCGAACAATTATGTAAGTGTATTTTTGTAAGTGTATTTTTGGGGGTCTGAAACAGTTTAATCTAATTTACGGTATTTCTTATGGGAACAAATTTGTTCAGTAAGGGCACTTGAACAACATTCTGGAAAGAATTATTGACGAAATCCGGGGTTATAAGGTAATAAATTAGATACATGTGTAACGCTAGGGTATCTTTATTCAGGAAATGCTTCAGCACACAGTGTCTTCATCAGTCCAATACAAAGAGGAACAGTGAAGGTTAGAAGGAGTTTGAGGTGTTCAGTGTGGTCTCCGTCAGCCTGGAGACCACACTAATTCAGCCACTGTGTGGCCAAACGTCTCCACAATAAAGATACCCAAGAGTTGCTCATGTGTCTAATTTATCAACTAGTCGGTTCTCTGAGAGTTAATTTGTAATGTTTTTTTTAAACTTAAATGTCACACTAACACTATATATGGAAAGCGCAATGCACACTTTGCAGTCTACTAACTCACATGAATCAATGTTGGTAGAATTACCCACAACATGTTAGGTAAATGGACACAAGTGCAACTAATCTGACATTTTATTGTGGCAACGTTTCGCTCTCCAGGAGCTTTATCAGGCTTTAACGGCTTGATAAAGCTGCATCTGCAACATTTCCGACCAGGAATTGAGTTTGTCTAAATCCTTCTTTAGTTCCGTGACATCTACGTCTGAACCGATTATCTTACCTATATTTGTGTCATCAGCAAATTTGCTCATATCACTAGAAATTCCCTCGTCAAGGTCATTGATATATATTATAAACAACAACGGGCCTAAGACTGATCTCTGTGGAACGCCACTTGTTACAGATCCCCACTCAGATTTTACCCCATTTTTGCACACTCTCTGCTTCATGTTGCGACCCATGACTCGATCCATGACAGCACTTTTCCTCCAGTGCCATGAGCTGCCACTTTCTTTATCGGTCTCTGGTGTGGTACTCTATCAAAAGTCTTACTAAAATAAAAAATAAAAAATCAAATTCTTCATCGTGATCAACAGGTTCAAAAACTTTACAGAAGAAAGTTAGTAAATTAGTTAGGCAGGAACGGCCCCTCGTGAATCCATTCTGAGTATCATTATTCAAATTATGCTTATCAAGATGACTTTTTATAATATCAGCTGTAAATGACTAGTAATTTGCCTACAATTAACGTCAGGCTCATTGGGCGGTAATTTGACGGTAATGACTTGTCCCATGATTTAAAAATAGGAATTACATTGGCCATCTTCCACATATCAGACACAAAACCAGAATGAAGAGATATATTAAAAATATAATTTAATGGTTCACAAAGTTCCATTTTACACTGCTTAAGAACCCTTGAAAAAAGTTTATTGCCTCGGATTTATTTTGTTTCACTTAGTCTACGGATGTATCGGATGTGAAAAGTTAGATATCCACGGATGCGGATGTGTATACGAATGTCTTACTTATTTTGCGTATGCGAATGTAAGAAATTGTGCGGATGTTCCGCAGATGTGGATATCCAATACATCACTAATTTCAGTCTATCTGTTTGATAACCATGACTGTGATATTACATAATTTATCTTCTTCAGGCCCACTATAAAAATTAATTATTGGGATATTGTTTGTGTTTTCCTATGTGAAAATCGAGAGAAAATAATTACAAAAAATCGAGCACATTTCTTTCTCCTTGTCAGTAAGATGCCCAGAGTTGTTTTTGAAGGGACCTATCTTATCTCTAACTTTTGTTCTATAAACCTGCAAAAAAGCTTTTGGGTTAGTTTTCTAATCCCCATCAACTTTAACTTCGTAGTTCCGTTTAACTTTTCTTATCCCCTTTTTAACGTCCCTCTTAATGTCAATATATTGACTCATAAGATGACCCTCACCTCTTTTGATGCGCCTATAAATTCTCTTCTTCTTCTGCTCTAAAAGATATTTGAGCTTATTATTCATCCATTTTGGGTCATTTCTATTTGATCTAATTTCTTTATACGGGATAAATGTTCTTTGGGCAGCCTGTATAGTGTTCAGAAAACTGTCATATTGATACCTCTCTTCGTTACCCCAGTCCACAGTTGACAAATAATCTGCTAAGCGAAAATCTGGGACTGTTACTGAGTTATCCCTACTATCATACTTCCATTCAATGCAAAAGATAATTGATTTGTGGTCGCTTGCGCCAAGTTCTTCTGAAATTTCAAAATTATTAACATGGGTTTAATTGTTTGCCAGAACCAAGTTAAGAAGGTTATTTCCCTTGTAGGTTCTGTAACAAACTGCTTTAAAAAGCTTCTCAACCAAACCTAAGTGCACAATATTTAACATTATCAACAAAGTTGATTAATCACTTAAATGTAAAAACCTGTTATAAATAATGCATACTGTAATTGTTATAAATAATGCATAATGTAATTGTTATAAATAATGCATACTGTAATTGTTATAAATAATGCATACTGTAATTGTTATAAATAATGCATACTGTAATTGCAATGCAACTAATTGTTTTAATTTGTTTGATCTGATTTAATTAATTGCATTGCTGCAATTAATAAATTATTATGTTCGACTTATATTCAAATTTCACAACTCAAATACACAATTATACTTATTTTGTAAATTATCAACCATAATTTTTTACCATGTAGTCTACTGTTAATTAATTTTAAGAATGCCCACAATGCTCAGCATATTTGGGGCTTTTGGCATATACATCCCATTTATACCTAGAACTATGTAGTACATCTTTGTATCATGTCTAAATAAAAATTATTATTATTATTATTATTATTATTATTATTATTATTATTATTATTATTATTATTAGTATTATTATCATCATTATTATTATCCTCAACTACCTCTATGAAGTCGCTAGACTTTTAATTCCCAGTCAAGAAATTCCAATCAATTTGACTAAAGTTAAAGTCCCTTAGAATTACTACGTTATCGTGCCTTGTGGCCTTAACAATGTCCTCCCAGAGTTGTCTCCTGGGGTGCCTTACCAAGTTTTAGGGACGGTATATAACGCCTAAAATCAATTTAACGCCCCTCTGAAAATTCTACCCAGACTCAGTGCATGTTATTTCGGACTTTATTCCCGTTTCTATGCAACATTTCAAGTGATCCCTGACATACAGTGCCACCCCACCCCCCTTTCCGATACTTCTGTCTACTTGGAACAATTTAAATCCCTGAATGTGACATTCAGCAGCAGGTCCCGATTTTTCATATTAAACCACGTCTCAGTTATTGCAAATACATCAATGTTACCTGCACTTGCAACTTATTTCTAGCACTACGACTATTAGTGAAACATAAATTTAGAAACCCTCTCTTCTCTTTTCTCTTCCTACTCATTTCTGTTCTTCTAAAATCCCTGTTACTGTCCTTATCACCTAGTGCTTTCCAATATTCACCAATAATTCTACCTCATTCTGCGTATAACTGGTTCGTCTCAAACTCCCACTATCGCTACACTGACAATTCATTGCTTTCCCACAAAAACCTGCACCACTAACAATTTCTAGTTTGAAGACCTGACAGCTCCCTCCACCCCAAACCTAGATAAATGAACCCCTTATCTTGGCATACATGTCATTTCTGATGCAGAAGAGGTCCCAGTTGTCGATGAATATTACTTCACTTCTCATACAGTGTCTGTCCAGCCAGCAATTGACTGGACAACCATTCATTTCCAATTCCTCTCCTCTGCAAAATGCCACATATCACATGGTTTCCACTTTTCTTCGTAATTATCTCTATTGTTGTCCTATACTGCTGTACACTAACTGCCCCTTTCAAAGCAGGCAAAATTGCTGACCTGGAGAGTGTACAATGAACTTTCACGGCACACAAAAGTACGATAAGGCACCTAAATTACTGGGAATGGTTGAAGGCCCTTGATCTGTATTCCATGGAATGCAGGCGAGAGAGATACATGATAATATACACTTGGAAAATCCTAGAGGGATTAGTAGCAAATTTGCACTCGAAAATCACTCTATATGAAAGCAAAAGACTCTGCAGGAGATGCAACATTTCCCGAATGAAAAGCAGGGGCGCCACGAGTACACTGAGAGACAACACAATAATTGTCCGGGGCCCAACACTGTTCAACTGCCTCTCAGCATACATAAGGGGGATTACCAATCAGTACCAGTCAGTACTTGACCAGCCGGTCTGCGTTTCGTACGTCAGTTTGTTTGCGGCCAGCAGTAACAGCCTGGTTGATCAGACCCTAATCCACCATGAGGCCTGGTCTCAGACCGGGCAACGGGCGCATTGACCCCCGAAACTCTCTCCAGGTATACCTGCTGATCAGGTCTTCACTCCTACATCTACCAACATCCTATCATCTGTACTGACACAGATAAAAGGATTGCTCCCATTACCTTTCATGATGTCGTCTAGACATCATGAAGAGGGTCGGCAGGGTCAGGGTCAACCTCAAACCCTTCAAAATCCCTCTGTTGGACACAATCTGGCCACAATTGTCTCCAAGCAGAGTTCAAAGTATTGGAAGTCACTCCCTCCCAAGCCTTACCTATAAGGCTTATGCAGTTGTAGATATTGAAGGGATTCCTCCAGAACTCTCTTAGGGTCAACTCAGTGTCCGAGGTCACTTCAAAGCACTTTTCAAACACTGCTTTGGTGTAGAGTTTCTTGAAGTTACAAATAACCAGAAGGTTATTTGTAACCTGACCTGCTGGTCCATGGGCTGGATGAGAGGAGTGGTGTTAGGAGGCAAGAACTTCACTGTGATGAACCTGAAGTTCCTAGACAAAGAGTCTGCCAAGTTTGGAGGATGAGCAGGAGCATTGTCCAGTACCAGGAGGCACTGGAGTGGCAATTTCTTTTCCTGGAGGTGTTTTTTTCACACTGGGCCAAACACTTGATGGACCCACTATTTGAAAATTTGCCTTGTGACCCATGCCTTATTATTAGCTTTCCAGAACACACAATCTATCCTTTACGACATTGTGTTTCTTGAACACTCTGGGATTTTCTGAGTGAAACACGAGTAAAGGGTTCACTTTGAAATCCCCACTAGCGTTAGAACAAAACAAGAGAGTTAGTCTGTCTTTCATAGGCTTGTGTCCTGGCAGTACCTTTTCCTCCTGAGTAATGTAGGTTCTGTTTGGCATTTTCTTCCAAAATAGGCCTGTTTCGTCACAATTAAACATTTGTTGGGGTTCGAATTTTTCAGTGTCTATGTATCTTTTAAATTCAGTTATGAATTTTTCAGCCGCACATTTGTCTGAACTGGCTGCCTCACCATGCCTTATCACACTGTGTATGCCACTACGCTTCTTAAATCTGTCAAACCAGCCTCTACTGGCCTTAAACTCACTAACATCAGCACTGGTTCCAGGCATTGTCTTGACAAGATCTGCGTGCAACTGCCTTGCCTTTTCACATATGATGGCCTCGGAAATACTATCGCCTGCTATCTGTTTATTGTTTATCCACACCATCAACAACTTCTCAACCTCTTCCACTGTTTTTGATCTATTTTTGGCTAATATATCAACACTTTTCACAACATCAACTTCCTCGAGTTCTTTTCTCTTTGCCAGGATAGAAGTGATAGTAGATTTGTTTTTTGCCGTACATCCTGGCAAGCTCCCCCACACGTACGCCACTCTCATATTTTTCTACTACAGTATCTCCTTCTTCTTCAGTTCTATGGTGTTCCTCACTTTCTTTACCACAGGGGTGCCACTAGGAAGCTTCTTTGGACCCATGGTGACTTATTTCACAGTGACAATCACTAAACAAGCAATAAACACAATAAATTTATTGTGAAATGTTTGAATGAGCGCGCAGGCTCACGACGCCTGTGTGGCTAGGTGTGCAAGTGTGGAGAAGGCGGACAGGTCTGGTACGCCGGCCGTAACTCGGGTCAACAGCCGAAAGTCGGGACAAAATTCGGCCGAAAAAAGCGACCGAAACTCGAAGCGGCCGATACTCGGGGTGGACAAAACTCGGGGTTTCATTGTACTTACCTTACACTTATACACTTCAATCGTTTCTACCCTCATTCCTCAGCTTATAAGTGAATGTAATTTGAGGGACATCAATCTGTTTTCATATAGAAGATTTCTAATGCTATGTATTAATTTTGTCATTCATTCTTCCATTCTGCAATTTGGAGACCAGAACTGAGCTGTGTAATCTAGGAAAGGCCTTACTAATGATGTATAATGCTGTAGTATAACCCCAGGACTTCTGTTGCTTACACTTCCCAGTAATCTGTTTGCCTTTTTAGGTACTCTTAGATGTTGCTGTCTTGGTATAAGGCTGCTGCTCACCATAACCTCTAAGTTCTTTTCACATTCAGTATGTTTGTTCTACATTATTTAGTTTATAAGCGCAAGGGTTATGGAGATACCCGAGCTTCAGAACTTTGCATTAGTGACGAACATGGTGAAAGGTTTCACCAAGATATTTCAACCATGAATAAATGATACTAAGGCAAATAGGGCACAATAATAATTGCAGACTATTGCTGGACATTAGCCAGAGATGATTCTTCAGCTCACTATAAGCGTCAAGCAAAAAGGCGGAGAGTAGGTACGGATTAGAGTTTAAAACATACTGACACATATTGTAGTATGCTATAATACAATAATCAAATATTGCATTATCATATATTTAAACCTATAACCAATAAGCATTTTTCAAGCAGATATTTGGATTCAAAATATGAAAATACATAATAATTAAATAATCTCATTTAAGAAGCATACAACTCTTCAAAAATTGTTGACCAGTGTTACCGGCCAATAAGCCTGACCTCAAGTGTAGGCAAATTACTAAAGTAAATTATAGCTGATAGATAAGAGGCCATCTTGATAAACATAATTTGATTAATGATACGCAGTATGAGTTCATTAGGGGCCGTTCCTACCTAACTAATTTACTAACTTTCTTCAGTAAATCTGGGGAAAAATTGCTCTCATGGATCGAGTCATGGCTCACCAACAGGAAGCAAAGAGTTTGCATAAATGGGATAAAATCTGAATGGGGATTAGTAACAAGTGGTGTTCCACAGGGATCAGTTTTAGACCAATTGTTTTTAAAAAATATATGAATGACCTTGACGAAAGAATTACTAGTGACATAAGCAAATTCACTGATGACACGAAGATAGGTAAGATAATTGATTCAGACGTAGATGTCACGGAACTTCAGGAGCATTTAGACAAACTCAGTTCGAAGTCAGATAAGTGGCAGATGCATTTCAATGTAGATAAATGCAAAGATCTGAAGGTAGGGAATGTTCATAACCCAAGCACTTATAAGTTAAACAATGTAGAACTTAGCTGTACAGATTGCGAAAAGGACTTGGGGGTTATGGTAAGCAGCAACCTTTAACCAAGACAGCAATGCCTAAGCGTACGTAATAAGGCAAATAGATTACTGGGATTTATATCAAGAATTGTAAGCAACAGAAGTCCAGCCGTTATACTACAGCCTCATACATTATTATTAAGGCCTCACCTAGATTACGCAGCTCAGTTCTGGTCTCTATATTACAGAATGGATAAAAATTCGTTAGAAAACATTTAACGAAGAATGACAAAATTAATACTTAGCATTAGAAAACTTCCATATGAAGAAAGATTGAAGTCCTTTAAATTACATTCACTTGTAAGACGATGAATGAGGGAAGACATGATCGATGTGTATAAGTGGAAGATGGGTATTAATAATGGGGATGGTATTAACCTTGGTAATAAATGGCGACAAGTTAGTTTAGGAAAACACGTAAGCAAACACTACCTGGAGTTTACCTGGAGAGAATTCCAGGGGTCAACGCCCCCGCGGCCCGGTCTGTGACCACGCCTCATGTTGGACCAGAGCCTGATCAACCAGACTGTTACTGCTGGCCGCACGCAGTCCAACGTACGAACCACAGCCTGGCTGGTCAGGTACCGACTTTAGATACCTGTCCAGTGCCTGCTTGAAGACAGCCAGGGGTTTGTTGGTAATCCCCCTTATGTATGCTGGGAGGCAGTTGAACAATCTTGGGCCCCTGACACTTATTGTGTTGTCCCTCAACGTGCTAGTGGCACCCCTGCTCTTCATTGGGGAGATGTTACATCGCCTGCCGAGTCTTTTGCTTTCGTAGGGAGAATTTTCCACATGTATATAACAATGTATCTCTCCCGCCTGCGTTCTAGGGAGTACAGGTTTAGAAACTTCAAGCGTTCCCAGTAATTAAGGTGGTTTATAGCACTTATGCGTGCCGTGAAGGTTCTCTGCACATTTTCAAGGTCAGAAATTTCACTTGCCTTGAAAGGTGCAGTTAGTGTGCAGCAATATTCCAGGATAGATAGAACAAGCGATTTGTAGAGTGTCAACATGGGCTTGGCATCCCTGGTTTTGAAAGTTCTCATTATCCATCCTGTCATTTTCCTAGCAGATGCGATTGCTACGGTGTTATGGTCCTTGAAGGTGAGATCCTGACATGATCACTCCCAGGTCTTTGACATTAGTTTTTCGCTCTATTGTGTGGTTGGAATTAGTTTTGTACTCCGATGAGATTTTAATTTCCTCACGTTTTCCGTATCTAAGTAATTGAAATTTCTCATCATTGAACTTCATATTGTTTTCTGCAGCCCATTTAAAGATTTGGTTTATGTCTGCTTGGAGACTTGCAGTGTCTTCAACGGTGGACACTGTCATACAGATTCGGGTGTCATCTGCAAAGGAAGACAGCACTGTGGCTTATATCCCTGTCTATGTCCGATATGAGGATGAGGAACAGGATGGGAGCAAGTACTGTGCCTTGTGGAACAGAGCTTTTCACAGTAGCTGCCTCAGACTTTACTCTGTTGACTACTACTCTTTGTGTTCTACTTGTTAGGAAATTATAGATCCATCTACCAACTTTTACTGTTATTCCTTTATCACGCATTTTGTGTGCTATCACACCATGGTCACACTTATCAAAGGCTTTTGCAAAGTCTGTGTATGTAACATCTGCATTCTGTTTGTCCTCTAGAGCATCCAGGACCTTGTCATAGTGGTCCAGTAGTTGGGACAGACAGGAGCGACCTGCTCTAAACCCATGCTGCCCTGCGTTGTGTAATTGATGGTTATCTAGATGAGTGGCGATCTTGCCTCTTAGAACCCTTTTAAAGATTTTTAGGATATGGGACGTTAACGCTATTGGTCTGTAGTTCTTTGCCATTGCTTTACTGCCGCCTTTGTGGAGTGGGGCTATGTCTGTTGTTTTTAGTAACTGCGGGACGACCCCAGTGTCCATGCTTCCTCTCCATAGGATGTTAAAAGCATGTGATAGGGGCTTCTTGCAGTTCTTGATGAACACGGAGTTCCATGAGTCGGGGCCTGGAGCGGAGTACATGGGCATGTCATTTATCGCCTTTTCAAAGTCATGTAGCGTCAGGGTAATGTCAGATAGGCTTGCGTCTACCAGGTTCTGTGGCACTCTCATAAAAAATTCATTTACTTCTTCAACTTTTAGTCTGGTTAGCGGCTCACTAAAAACTGAGTCATACTGGGACTTTAGTAACTCACTCATTTCCTTGCTGTTATCTGTGTAAGACCCATCTCGTTTTAGTAGGGGCCCAATACTGGATGTTGTTCTCGACTTTCTTTTGGCATAAGGAAAGAAATACTTTGGGTTTCTTTCAATTTCATTTATGGCTTTTAGTTCTTCCCGCGTTTCTTGATTCCTGTAAGATTCCTTTAGTTTTAATTCGATGTTTGTTATTTCTCTGACCAGTGCCTCCCTACGTATTTCAGATATATTGGCCTCTTGTAGCCGCTCTGTTATTATTTGCCTTCGCCTGTATAGGGAGCGCCTCTCTCTTTCTAGTTTACATCTTCTCCTCCTTTTCCTTAAGGGAATTTGCCTTGAGCAAACCTCAAGTGCCACCGAGTTAATTTGTTCTAGACATACTTTAGGATCCGTGATGCTTAGGCTATCTTCCCAGTTTATATCATTTAGGATTTGGATTACTTGGTCCCACCTTATGTTTTTGTTATTGAAGTTGAAATTGGAGAAGGCTCCCTCTCGACTCATCACATTTTGTCGATCTGGGGCCCCCCTCATGCATGTCTGGACCTCTATTATGTTGTGATCTGAGTATATCGTTTTTGATATGATGACATTTCGTATCAGATCATCATTGTTAGTGAAGATGAGGTCCAGTGTATTCTCCAATCTTGTAGGCTCTATTATTTGTTGGTTTAAGGTGAATTTGGTGCAGAGATTTAAAAGCTCATGTGTGTGCGAGTTTTCATCTGAGCTGCCTCCTGGTGTTATCTTTGCTACCACATTATTTGCAATATTCCTCCATTTTAGGTGCCTTAGGTTGAAGTCCCCCAGGAGCAAGATGTTGGGGGCAGGAGCTGGAAGATTTTACAGACATTGGTCAATTTTCAGAAGCTGTTCCTGGAATTGTTGGGACGTTGCATCCGGGGGCTTGTAGACAACCACGATGACCAGGTTTTGATTCTCGACCTTTATTGCTAATACTTCAACTACATCATTTGAGGCATTTAGTAGTTCTGAACATATAAGTGACTCTGTGATATACAGGCCAACCCCCCCCCCCTCCCTTTTGCCTGTTCACTCTGTCACATCTGTATAGGTTGTAGCCCGGGATCCATATTTCATTGTCCAAGTGATCTCTTATGTGGGTCTCTGTGAAAACCGCAAACAATGCATTTGACTCTGTAAGCAGTCCACGAATGTAAGGTACCTTGTTGTTTGTTGCTGGCTTTAGACCCTGTATATTTGCAAAGATGAATGTCGTTGGATTAGTGGTATTGGTGGTATGGGGGGGAATCTTTTTTTCCTGGTACTAATATCTGTTGTTCTGGAGTGGAGGCCATTGACTGTGGTTCCACTCCAGAAATGATTTGAGTTGGTGTACGATTTCTGTCATTTCCTGCCAGCTTTTTTTCCTTCCTTGCGCTAAAAAACCTCTCTCTCTGGAGTGGCTTTGGCTACCCAGGTTTTCCCATGGTCTGGATGTTCTGTGTCATCTTGTACCCTTTAGGTGGTGTGCCTGGCAATATAGGTTATAGCACTGTCTTTCCTGAACTGATGAGTGACACATTTCAGGGTGGAAAAGCTTACAGAAAGGAAGGTTGCATTTTCCTGTTGTCATAAGGGCACGGCATTTTCTGGGGTGGTCAAAGTTGCATGTCCCATCTGTTTTCCCAGAAATTCCATGCCTGCAGATACCAAATGCATAATATTTGCATAGGCCTGGTTTGTGTTTGCTTTGTTTTTTTGTGACTGTGTTCCCTAATGTATTCCCTATTGGTGCGTGTTTTCCTGTTTCATTTCTATCTTCAGCACTAGTGCTAACATCCCCTTTTGTTTCATCTCCAACACTAGCACCTTCAGGAGCACTGTCCACCAGGACAACACTTGCACTCTCAGGAGCACTGTCCTCCAGGACAACACTAGCACCCTCAGGAGCACTGTCCTCTAGGACAACACTAGCATCTTCAGGAGCACTGTCCACCAGGACAACACTAGCACCCTCAAGAGCACTGTCTTCTAGGACAACACTAGCACCCTCAGGAGCACTGTCCTCCAGGACAACACTAGCACCCTCAGGAGCACTGTCTTCTAGGACAACACTAGCACCCTCAGGAGCACTGTCCTCCAGGACAACACTAGCACCCTCAGGAGCACTGTCTTCTAGGACAACACTAGCACCCTCAGGAGCACTGTCCTCCAGGACAACACAAGCACCCTCAGGAGAA
>WNWK01019099.1:17500-38529 GCA_009830355.1 Cherax destructor | reverse complement strand
TTTTTGAAAACCCAACACTTGACGAGTATGACGCACACCTGAGATCAACCTTCAAGAAGGCACTAAATCTGTCACTAGAGGATCAGCAATGGGAGCAGGCAACCCTCCCAGTGCGACTTGGAGGTATAGGGGTGCGCAAAGCAAGGCAGGTAGCGTTACCTGCATTTCTGTCATCGTGTTTGGCCTCCGGTGGATTAGTCAAGAGGATTGTCCCTGAACGTTTGAGAGGTGTGGTGGGAGCTCAAGACCCCAAGTTCATTGAAGCAGCAGTGCAGTGGGACATCCTGGCAGACTCCTCCAGTAGACCAGCTCCTCCCAAAGAGCACAAACAGTCCCACTGGGACAAACCGATCATGGAAAAAATTGCCAACACAATGCTCACCAACGCTTCAGGAAAGTACAACTTTTTAGAAGTAGTTCAGGATTGTTTTTTGAAGCAGTTTGTAACAGAACCTACAAGGGGAAATAACCTACTTGACTTGGTTCTGGCAAGCAAGGAAACCCTTGTTAATAATTTAGAAATTACAGAGGAACTCGCTCAAGCGACCACAAGTCAATTACCTTTAGCATCGAATGGATGTATGATAGTAGGGATAATTCAGTAATGGTCCCAGATTTTCGCTTAGCAGATTATAATGGACTTAGAGAACACTTATCAACTGTGGACTGGGGTGAAGAAGAGAGGTATCAATATGACAGTTTTCTTAACACTATACAGGCTGTCCAAAGAACATTTATCCCGTATAAAGAAATTAGATCAAGTAGAAATGACCCAAAATGGATGAATAATAGGCTCAAATATCTTTTAGGGCAGAAGAAAGGAATTTATAGGCGCAAAAAAAGAGGTGAGGGTCATCTTATAAATCAGTATACTGACATTAAGAGGGACGTTAAAAGGGAATAAGAAAATCTAAACGGGACTATGAAATTAAAGTTGCTGGGGATTCAAAAACTAACCCAAAAGTTTTTTCCAGGTTTATAGAACAAAAGTTAGGGATAAGATAGGTCCCCTTAAAAATAACTTTGGGCATCTTACTGACAAGGAGAATGATATGTGCTCTATTTTTAATAATTATTTTCTCTCAGTTTTCACACAGGAAGACATTAATAATATCCCAGTAATTAATTTTTACAGAGGCCCAGAAGAAGATAAATTATGTAATATCACAGTCACTAGCGAAATGATTATGAAACAGCTGGACCGACTGAAACAAAATAAATCGCGGTCCTGATGAGCTTTTTGCAAGGGTTCTTAAGGAATGCAAAATGGAACTCTGTGAACCAATATCTAACATTTTTAATTTATCTCTTCAAACAGGTGTAGTGTCTGATATGTGGAAGATGGCTAATGTAATTCCTATTTTTAAAGCAGGGGACAAGTCACTACCGTCAAACTACTGCCCAATAAGCCTGACCTCAATTGTAGGCAAATTACTTGAGTCAATTATAGCTGATATTATTAGAAGCCATCTAGATAACCATAATTTGATTAATGATACCCAGCATGGATTCACGAGGGGCCGTTCCTGCCTATCTAATTTATTAACCTTCTTCAGTAAAGCTTTTGAGGCTGTTGATCACGATAAAGAATTCGATATTGTTTATTTAGACTTTAGTAAGGCTTTTGATAGAGTACCGCACCAGAGACTGTTAAAGAAAGTGGCAGCTCATGGCATTGGGGAAAAGTGCTGTCATGGATCGAGTCATGGCTCACCAATAGGAAGCAGAGAGTGTGCATAAATGGGGTTAAATCCGAATGGGGACTTGTATCAAGTGGTGTTCCACAGGGATCAGTCTTAGGCCCATTGTTATTTATAATATATATCAATGACCTTGATGAGGGAATTACTAGTGATATGAGCAAATTCGCCGACGACACGAAGATAGGTAGGATAATTGATTCAAACTTAGATGTCATAGAACTTCAGGAAGATTTAGACAAACTTAATTCGTGGTCAGAAAAGTGGCAGATGCAGTTCAATGTAGATAAATGCAAGGTTCTGAAGCTCGGGAGTGTCCATAACCCAAGCACTTATAAGTTAAATAACGTAGAACTTAGCCATACAGATTGCGAGAAGGACTTGGGGGTGATGGTAAGCAGCAACCTTAAACCAAGACAGCAATGCCTAAGCGTACGTAATAAGGCAAATAGATTACTGGGATTTATATCAAGAAGTGTTAGCAACAGAAGTCCAGAGGTTATATTACAGCTTTATACATCATTAGTAAGGCCTCACCTAGATTACGCAGCTCAGTTCTGGTCTCCATATTACAGAATGGACATAAATTCGTTAGAAAACATTCAGCGTAGAATGACTAAATTAATACATAGCATTAGAAATCTTCCTTACGAAGAAAGATTGAAGACCCTAAAATTACATTCACTTGTAAGACGTAGAATGAGGGGAGACATGATCGAGGTATACAAGTGGAAAATGGGTATTAACAAAGGGGATATAAATAAGGTCTTGAGGATATCTCTCCAAGAGAGAACCCGCAATAATGGATTCAAGTTAGATAAGTTTAGATTTAGAAAGGATATAGGAAAGTATTGGTTTGGAAATAGGGTAGTTGATGAGTGGAACAGTCTGCCTAGTAGGGTTATTGAAGCTAGGACCTTGGGTAGTTTCAAATTTAGGTTGGATAAATTCATGAGTGAGAGGGGTTGGATTTGAGTGGGACTCGCGCATGAGTGGGTAGAATTGTCAAAGCTTATTTCTTGGGTAGCATTGAAAATTGGGTTGAGCAAATATTCTGTTAGTGGGACGGATTGTGAAGGACCTGCCTAGTATGGGCCAACAGGCCTGCTGCAGTGTTCCTCCTTTCTTATGTTCTTATGTTCTTATGTCCTAGCGGTGAAGGCACCACACTCAGAAGATTTCCTTCTAGCTGTTCCCAATTCCTCTCTGGGGACTCGACTCGACCCGCAGGCCATTCGAATTGGTGTTGCTCTTCGCCTAGCCGCCCCCATACTCACCGAACATAGGTGTATTTGCGGCAGGGCGACGGCTGATCAATTCGGACTTCATGGTCTAGTGTGTCACACATCAGAAGGGAAGTATGCTAGACATGAGGAGGTCAATGACATCATAAAGAGAAACCTCGCCACAGCCCGTTGCCCAGCTCAACGGGAACCCCAAGTGCAGAGGTCTGATGGAAGTCAAAAGTGTCCTGATGGAGCCACCATGCTACCCTGGAAGTATGGTAAGCAGATTGCTTGGGACTACACCTGTGCTGCCACATTGGCAGACACCTACCTGCCACACTCCTTAGCCGAAGGGGGTGGAGCTGCCAGCCACAGGGAGACCCAGAAGACCCGCAAATATGAAGACCTTCCCTCTTGCTATAACTTCATCCCAATAGGGTCGGAGACCCATGGAGCATGGGGCAAGTGTGCTCTAAAGTTTCTCAAGGAGCTGGGTGGAAAACTCATCATAGAAACCAAGGACCACAGGGCGACCAGCTTCCTCTTTCAGAGACTCAGTGTTGCGATCCATAGGGGAAATGCCTGCAGTATTCTGGGCACGCGGCCCACTACCGGGGAGCTGGACGAAGTATTTGACATGTAGCTCTGAGTTGTCATCTCTGTTGTTTTACTCACTATTGTATCCTTGTTAATGTATTTTGACAATGTATTGTATCTTGAAATAAATTTTATATATATTTAATAAAAGATGGGGTTGTAGGGGAAGTGGAATATTCAAATGGCTTCAGAAAGACATCTAAATATTCTTCCTTGAAGCCTTTAAATCCACTTCTCCGAGGCTATGGGACCCACAATTCACACCAGAGGTGGACCCCATCCTATATATATATATATATATATATATATATATATATATATATATATATATATATATATATATATATATATATATACACTATATATATACTATATATATATATGCAGAACAACCACTGTGAAAAATAGTGAAATTCCATTTTAGTACGTAAATTAGTAAGTTTATTGAGGTATACACAAATACCTGGAGAGGGTTCCGGGGGTCAACGCCCCCGCGGCCCGGTCTGTGACCAGGCCTCATACAATTACATAGATTATCATACATAGCAGCAAATGTGTAGAGAACCTAGGATAACCCAAAAAGTCAGACAGAGTGACTTATTTCCATTGGTGTCCTTTTAATACCTTATTATTCTATAAATGAGATATCTTATTATCATACTATAAAGGAGATATACTAGGAATAATGTAAAATTAGTTGTTTACATTTACATGTGTGTTAGCTAAAAAAAAAAAAAAATCATTCTCCTCCCTTTCTGTCGCTACATTCATTAGGTACCTTTTGGCTCTCTTCTTGAACTGGCTGATGCTATGACTGGCTTTGACATGTGCAGGCAGTCTGTTCCATGCCTTTATTGCTGTACAATAAAAGGTGTTTGAAGCCTGGCCACTGACTGTGGGTACTACAAAGTTGTGCACTCCCCCCCTAGTACTATGATTGCTTTGGTTCCAGCCTTGACAAAACTGGCAGCAAGATATTCTGGACACTGTTAATGAGCAATTTTATAAACTTGATTTAACTTCAGTTGTTTTACTCTGTCTTCAACATTCAGCATATCCAATTGTTGTAATTCATCCTGGCCTACATGTTCTCTTGGTCCCAGGTCCAGAATGAATCTTACCATTTTGTTCTGAGTGATTTGCAGTCTATCTTTCAGTTTTTTTGTCAAGGCAGAATACCATGAAGAACAAATGTAGTCTACATGACATTGTATTAGGGCTAGACATAGGGTCCTGCGAGCCTCAGTAGGTAGACACTGTGCTTGTCTGTAGAGGAACTTCAGTCTGGCATTCGCTTTCTTTACTACACTGTTCCCTATCAGTTCTCCTGGCATGCATGGGTCAAAGGGGGTTCCCAGATATTTTACTGAGGAAACTGAAGTGATGGGTTCCCCATTACACCGAGGTGTAATGATAGTTTATTGTCTACTAATTATTTGCTGCAGGACTCCAGTTCCAGTGTTATTACATTAGCTATATCTTGTGGGTCTTTACCTGACACTAAAGAAGCACTGTCATCTGCATACAGTAGGAGTTTGCACTTGACACTGATGGGCATGTCGTTTACATAACACATTAATAAAAAGGGACCCAGAATACTACCTTGGGGAACTCCACATGCTATCGGCAGTGGTTCTGATTCTGTTTTGTTGATTTTGACAATTTGTTTCCTGTTGCTAAGATAGGACTTAAACCAGTCTGTGGAACCTATGTCGATGGCTTGAAGTTTCTTACATAATATATTGTGGTTGACAGTATTTTAGACCATTTGCAAGTCTAAGGTTACCATTCCTATGAGGTTCCCTATCGACAATTAGGGAGGTGTCGGTTGAATAAGATATCCTAAAGCCTGATTGGTATCTATGAAGAATGTTGTTGTCATTAAGATACTTAACTACTTGACAGTACACCGCCCTCTCTAGAATTTTGGGTATTAAACTGAGTATACTAACAGGCCTATAGTTGTTGACATCAGACCTACTATTTTTCTTGAAGATAGGAGTAACTCTGGCCTCATTGAACCCCTCTGGTACGGTATTAGTGGTGATGGACAAATTTATTATGTGAGAAATGGGGATTGGCAATTCAGAGGCACCATCTTTTAGGAACTTAGACGGCATATTACCTGGGCCGGTGCTCTTAGTTGGGTTTAACGTTAACTGCTTAGTTCTTTTTGCACGAAGTCATGAGATACACTTCTTACTAATTAACAACTGTTTGGGGTTACCCCTTTATTGGTATAGTATGTTTTAAACTTATCAGAGTCTGTTAAAGGTATTTGGTGCCGCCAGTAGTATACTTACTAGTGTTGCGACAGATGTGTAGTAGGAATTAAAACAATTTGCCACTTTAGTTGTTTCGTGGCAAACCTCGTTATCGATATTTAGTGCTATGTTAGATCTATCTACATGTTTATGGCTATACCCCAACTGTTTTAGTTGTTGCCAGAGCTTTCTAGGGTTATTCTTGTACCCTTTGATTTTTGAGTAATAGTGCTTTGTCTTTGCTCCTTTTATAAGCCTTTGCACTCTGTTCCTCACCCTTTGGAATTCATTTAGTGCTGCATTCATTCACCTCCCAGCTCTTGAAAGGGAAGGTTGAGCTGCGCCTGTCCTCTGGTGATGACTTAGCAAGGCAGCAGATTTTCTTCAAAATGGCGATGAGGAGCCGGCGATGTGTAAACACTGTATGTGTGGAAGTCCTAAAGGGTGCTATATACCCATCCAATGCTGCGGTGATGTTACCTGCCATCCTACATAATGCATACGGCATAGGCAATGATGAATTATATGGCATTGCGTTGAACTGGGCATCAAGGATATTTGTGAAGTTTTCATCGACGAGTGAGTATGAGAGGACTGTGGACCGATATCAGGATGAATGTGTGAAGATCAACTCAGGCCAAGAGGTACGCCTGAAGGACGTCTCGAGGTACTATTCATGGATAAGGATAAGGACACCAATATTCGGGATGTCTTCCAAGAGTATGGTGTCATTCATACGGCATCAGTGAGACGGTGGACTGAGGGCCCCTATGCAGGATTGCCTGAAGGATCATTTACCCTCAAGATGACATTGCGGCAGCCTATCCCGTCGTGCATGGTTATGGAAGCCTTCCGGACGCAGGTATACATTATGTATGCTGGGCAAAGAAAAACCTGCAGGATCTGTGGCTCTTATGAGCATGTGGCGGCAGTGTGTGACAAGAGGCATGATCAACGTCCAGTGAGTCACAATGTGGTGAAGGTTACAGATGAAGAAAAGAGTGTGGAGGCCGGGGAAGTGGGTGTGGCCCCAAAGGGCAGGTGGTGCGACATGGTGGATGGTATAGGGGAGTCGTGCCTGACTCTGCCTGATGTGTCCCAAGGCCCGGAGGTCATGGGATCAGGGGAACAGGAAGTCGCTGAGACATTGAATATGGTATTGGATGAGCCTCTACAGGAAGTACTGAGGGGGCTGCTTGACAGTCCTCAGGAAAAGGCCCCTTTGGGTAATGGAGAGCATGTGGAAGGGAAGATAGTAGGTATAGGGGGGAGATGAGGGCACTAGCCCTGTGCAGGGCACTTTGGCAGTGAAGGAGGTGGAGGTGTTTGTACACAAGGAAGATGTCGCTGCAGACATGGATGTGGCAGAGGAATCATGCAAAAGGCCGGTGAGGGCGTTGGACAGTGATGACGTCCTCAAAGGTCATGTAAGAAGGCGTGGGTGGTTGTGGCATGGCAGGGTCAAGGGGGGTGAAGGGGATTGAGGGGTGAAGGGGATGGAGGGGGCAAGGAGGGCAGGGTAACAGTAAGGAGGTAGGACCACAGAATGGTGTTGTGCAAAGGACTCAGAGATCCAAAGGAAAGCCCCCATTTCAGTTTTTAGGTGTCTAACCGTTAATGTTAATGGCCTTCAGGCTGAAGTCAAGAGAAAATGGGTAGAGGTGACAATGCAACATTATGATGTGGATGTGGGTATTATGTAAGAGCATAATTGTAGGTGTGGCCATGACCTGTTAATGAATGGTTTTCGGGTGTTTGCGGGGAGTTCGAGAAGATTAAAGGGAGGAGTAGTGGTAGTGATAAAGGAGACCCGCCCATTTAAGTTATTGGCATGGGAGGATGGGGGTGGGGGTGCGGGTCGATGGGGTGTGGGGGGAGATTCGGATGTGTTTTTTGTGTATTTGCCGGCAGAAAATAATAGGAAAATAAAGGAGGATTTTGTTAAGGAGGTTTTAGTATATCATATGAGGGACTTGCCGGCAGTAACATTCATAGTTGGGGACTGGAATAGTGTAATTCGGAGGAAGGATGTAGAACTGAGGGGCGCGGGTTGTGTTTTGAGTGTTCTGAGGGACGTTTTGGGGAATGCGGGGTGGTGGACGTGGTGCGGGGTGGTGGACGTGGTGCGGGGTGATGGGTGGAGAATGGAACACACCTTTGTTAGAAAAGGGTATGCAGTGAGGTTGGATCAGGTATATGTAATGAGGGACATGGCGGTGGGGAGGGTAATGAGGTTAGATGTGGGATTTTCGGACCATATGGGAGTATTAGAGGATGTGGGGTGGGAGGGTATGATAAAGAGGAACAGGAGTTATTGGAAGCTTAATGTGGTTTTACTAATGGGAGAGGAGGGGAGGGGTAGATTTGCAGAGTGGTGGAAATCTTTATGGGCAAGGGGAAAAATAGTGGGGATATTGTGCAGTGGTGGGAGGAATGTGCAAAACCAAGTATTAGGGAATATTATAAGGTAAGGGGTAGAGAGGGAAATCAGTGGAGTTGGGTTGCAGAAGTATCTGGATGGGCAGTTGAGTAGTTATGAAGGGGGATCACCCAGTGGTAGAAATAGAGGGGTTGAAGGGAAGGTTGAGGGACTTGCAGAACAATAGGTTTGATGAGGTAAAGCTGCGACAGGGAATCGAGGATTTACTCTGGGGTGATAGGCCATCGGCTTTCGTTTTAAGGCAGTTTTGGCAGCGACAGAGGGGAATGACTGTGATGGGTTTGGAGGTGTGTGATGGTATGGGTGGGTATGTGAAAGAGCAGATGTTTGAGATGACAGAAGGGATGACTAACTATGTTGATAAGTAGTTTTTGTGTTATTTGAAAAAGGGAGAGCATGGGGGAAGGGAGGGGCGGATCCTGGAGGAGGGTATTTTGCAGGTGTTGGGGAGGGAGGAAATGGGGGCAGGATCAGCGAAGAAGAGGTGTGGATGGCAGTGCAGAGTATGAGTAGGAGGAAGGCTCCAGGAGTGGATGGTATACCGACCAATTTTTATGTAATGAATTGGATAGCGGTGAAAGAATGCATGGTCATGCTGTTTAATTGTATGAAAGACTTGGGGGTGATGGGGGAAACACAACGAATGGGGGTGGTAGTATTAGTGCAAAAGGGGGAGAAAGAAGTGATTATTAGAGATTATAGAGCGCTGTCAATGATGTGCTCGGATTATAAACTATTTGCCAAAGTCTTGGGGAATAGGATAACGAGAGTGCTTGGGAGTGTTGTAGAGCATGGGTAATATGGTATACCCGGACGTAGCATGTATAGGGGGCATGGAAGGATTGGGGACTTCATAGAGGGTAGAATGGTTGGGGGGGTCCTGGGCTTGGATTGGAAAGCAGCATACGATAATGTAGAGAGAATATGTTGTGGGCTATAATGAGGAAGCAGGGGTTTGAGGAGGAGATAGTGGGATGGGTGGAAACGTTGTATAAGGAAGCGATAGTGAGAGTGCAAGTGAATGGTAGAGTGGGTGAAGTGGTGAGTATGGAAAAGGGTTTGAGGCAGGGGTGTTCTTTGTCACAAATCCTGTTTGCTTGTTTGCAGAATCCATTTTGCAGATTGATTACTGAGTGGGTGGGGGAGGGGGAGGGGCAGGGTTGTGAAACAGGTATTGTAGGTTATGTGGATGATACAGCTGACTTGGTGGGAGGGGAAGAGGGGCTCAGGAATGTGGGTAGGATTATCCACATTTTTGGGAAAGCGTTGGGGATGTCTCTGAATGGTGCTAAATCCAAACTGTTAGAGGTGGGCACGTGGGTGGGGATGTGTTGGGTGCAAGGTACGGGTGGCCTGTTGTGAGGCAGTTAAAGATATGTGGGGTGGTATATATGGCTGATATGCATGAGGCTAGGCGGGTGAATTCTGCAGGGGTTGTGGGGGTGCGATTCGTTGGATGTGGGGTTGGATACCTGGGGATGTAACGTTGCAGCAGTGTATCCATTGTTGCAGGAGGATGTGAGAGGATTGCAATGGAGGGTATTGAGATATGTGTGGGGGTACGGAAGGCCATGGTTGAGGATGGAAGTGGTAATGCAGAAGGTGGGGTTAGGGAGTTTGGGGCTCATACCAATAGAAAACAGGCTAAAAAGTGTGTATGTAAAGCATTGTTACATGAGGTTAGGTGGGGTGAGGGAGAAAAGGGTGGTTGTAGTGATGGGAGATCTGCAAAGGTGGTGGGAGGCACCAACTGGTTGTGAGGGAGCCTAAGGGGTTGAAGGCTAGTGTATTAGGGAGGGTGAGGGTGTGGGAAATAGTGGAGGGGGAGGCTGTTTATCCGGTGTATGACTGTAAGGGGATTTGGGGGGGGTTGTGTAGGCTTAGGTTAAGGGCGAGGGTTAGGGAACTAGTGTTTAGGTTTTTACATGTGGTAGTAGCTTCTTGGTCTGTTTTGTTTAGGATGGGGTTAGTGGCGGAGCAGGGTTGTGGTAGGTGTGGGGAGGAGGAAACAGCATATCATGCTGTGTATTTTTGTGAATATCTAGGTATGATCAGGGTTTGGTTCGGGGGGGTGTTACGCTTGGTGGGTGGGGATCTCAGTTTTGAGGGCATTGAGCTTAGATATAGAGGGGGTGGGTGAGGAGGTACGAAGAGCTATAATGTATTTGGTCGTAGATTTTATATATGTTTCATGGGGAATGAGGGAGGCTAAGGGGGAGGTTTGGATACATGCGTTGGCGGGAACCTTTTATAGGACAAAATGTAGAAATAGGGAAATTTATGGGGGGACATGGGATGCAGTTTTTCCTGGTAGCTATAGGGTCATGACAGTAGGGAGGTTACTTAACGTGTGAAGGGGGATGCTTTAAAGTGGGTGGGTCTCGAAGGGGGGGGGTGGCTTGGATGGAGGGTGCATATGGTATAGGAGTATGAAAGGTTGGTGTGAAAGTGGGAGGTGTGGATGGTGGGCGTGGGGGGCGAGACGGTGGACAGTTTTTTTTGTATTGATGGGTGACGGTGGACGTGGATTGATGGTGGACATATGGGGGTGTGGAGATGACTTTATCTGACATGTAGGTGGACTTACAGTTGTTTATTGGGGACAAAATTTTTCATGGTGGGAAGTAATGGGGGCTTTCCTGGAGTCTGGAAGGATATTCATATGCTTTTGTGGATTGGCATATTGTGTACATGCTTGGTCATTCATATAAGGCAGATTATTTGTGTTGTTTGGACTTGGTTATGGTCTTTTTATATGTGGTGATATATATATATATATGCCCTTTTGTACTATATAAGTGGGCGGTTTAATAGTCTTGTGTCATTTTTGGATAATGTATATGTACGTACTATGTATTTACGGACCTGTTATTCCTTTGTGGGGGCTTGTTTGTATGGCAACAGAGTCATACTGGAAATGTGTTTTTAATTTTGTATATATATGATATGTTCAAGAGAGTTGTGTGTTAATTCTCGTATGTACAGTTATGTGTTGTATAAGCAACAATTGTAATTTGTGGAAGTGCGATGGGATATGTGGTGGTTTTTAAATATTAGGTAGGGCGTTGGTTGTGTATTGATATGGGATTTGCTAGGAACACTCAGGTATATTGAGTGTGTAATGTTTGCATATGTTGGCCTGTTTTAGTTGTAAACAGGGTATAGCTTAACACGAATAATTGTGTACCTGCCGTCTCTTTATTACAAAAATGTATGCTTATTTTTATTAGCGATTGTGATGGAAATCATTAAATGTTAGCGTGTTGTCATCTTCTGGGCAGGTGGGTTTGCTGCAGGGGAAATACAAGTTTAATTTAGTCATAAACGAAACCTTGAAATTTGTAATGTAGTTGAATAATTATGGGTGTTTACGACATTTTGAGTATTGTGACTTAGAATTGTAAGCAAATTATAGAGTATGGTTAAATACCTGGGTGAAAGTGATGGACGATCACTTATGAAGTTAATGTATTGTTTGTATTGGGTGTTAGTAATGTCCATGATGGACATGGATTCATAATTTTATAATGGCTTCTTTTGTAAAGCGCATTGAATGTATCATTGACGTTGTGTGTAGGAACCTTGTTTTCGTTTTTTTGTGTTCGGGTGGCGTTGGTAGGTGGTTTAGGTTTTATCTTAGGATTGCCTTGCCAAATTATAATGTGTCAGTTTTTACTATACAGTAGTTGGTTTTGTATAATTGTAATACCCTGCACTATCCACTACCCCGCTGTGCTCCATAAATTCCTAATCATCCCTCTCCCTCTTACTACCCATTATCCCTGCATCCTACCCTGCCCCGCCGTGCTGTATGACCCTTGTGGTTTAGCGCTTCTTTTGATTATAATAATAATAATATGAACGAGTCCCAAAATTTGGTCATCTCAAAAATCTCGAATATTATCCTAACACTACAAGACTTTGAAAAGGCAATAAATGACATGACCATGCACTCTGCCCCAGGCCCAGACTCATGGAACTCTGTGTTCCTCAAGAACTGCAAGAAACCACTGTCGTGTGCCTTCAGCATTCTATGGAGAGGGAGCATGGACACAGGGGTCATCCTACTCACTAAAAACAACAGACATAGCCCCACTCTACAAAGGTGGCAGTAAAGCAAATGCAAAGAACTACAGACCGATAGCACTAACGTCCCATATCATAAAAATCTTTGAAAGGGTTCTAAGAAGCAAGATCGCCAACCACCTAGATAATCATCAATTATACAATGCAGGGCAACACGGGTTTAGAGCAGGTTGCTCCTGCCTGTCCCAGCTACTGGACCACTATGACAAGGTCCTGGATGCTGTAGAGGATAAACAAAATACAGATGTAGTATACACAGACTTTGCAAAAGCTTTTGACAAGTGTGACCATGGTGTAATAATGCACAAAATGCGTGATAAAGGAATAACAGGAAAAGTTGGTAGGTACATAAAAAAAAAAAAGGGACAATACCTTTGGCACTTCACCTAACCCTCGCGCTGGTATTGACCTGATTAGCTCTTTTGATTCTTTTCGTCAGTCTCGCTCTCGTAATCTTTCTGACTTGTCCACTTTTCGTGGCGCTCTCCTTCCTGCTCTTGATAGTCTGTTTTCTAAGAATCACCATCTTCTTCGCCACTATCAATTTGCCCTTTCTTCTCTTAAATCTAACACTAACATTGTCATACTCTCTTCTGACAAAGGTAATTCGGTAGTTATCCTTGATCACGAGGATTACCTCAGTAAAGCTGAGAAACTAAGGACTCTCTCCGACCTCTGTCCTTCTGACTTTAACCTTGTTCAACGTTTTCGTGCCATCTGTCCCTCTCTGCCCTATTTCTATGGCCTTCCCAAAACTCATAAACCTGTATTCCTCTGCGTCCCATCATATCTTCTAGAGGTTCTGTCTCTTATTCTCTCGCTTCTTGGCTGGCCAAAACCCTCACTCTTTTTCTTGGTACTTTTTCTCCTGTCCACCTTCGTCACTCTCAAGACTTCATGGAACGGGTTCGCTCTCTCCCGACCTGTAAGATGCTTAGTTTTGACGTTGAGTCCCTCTTCACTAATGTCCCTCTTGATGATGTCCTTAATTTTCTCAGAAAGAAGGGTTACTTCATCTCCCTATACCTACTGATGTCTTTCTTGATCTTATCCTCCTTTGTGTGGACTCAAATTCCTTTTCCTTCCAAGGCAAATATTATTCTTAAACCTTCGGTGTCGCTATGGGCTGTCCTCTATCTCCTGTACTTGATAATCTTTACATGGAATACTTCGAGACTGTTCTTCTTCCTACTATTGATGTGCGCCCTTCACTCTGGCTCCGCCATGTAGATGACATCTTTGCTCTTTGGCCTCATGACTCTAGTCTCTTCCAACCATTTCTTGACGCCCTTAATAATCTTGCTCCTTCCATTAAGTTTAAAGCTGAATGGGAATCTAATTCCTTCCTTCCTTTCCTTGATGTTCATGTCCACCGCTCAGACACAGGTTTTGCTTTTTCCGTGTACCGTAAGCCTATGCACAGTGGAATATACATTCATTACTTTTCTTATCATGCTTCCTCTGTCAAGAAAAGTGTTCTTATCTCCCTCTTTCTCCGTGCTCTCCACATTTGTGATCCTCAGTTCCTTGAATCAGAAATTTCCACTCTTCATAATTCATTTTCCCGTCTTGGCTACCCTTCCCATTTCATAGACTCTGTCTTCTCACGTGCTAAACGGTCTTTCTTCTCTCCCAAACTCTCTACTCCTGGGAACTCTCCTGTCCTCTGCCTTCCCTATATTTCCAGTCTTTCTAATCTCAACAACTCTCTCCTTTCCTCAGACATCAAACTTACTTTCCGCCAGACTAACACTCTTCGCACTAATCTAGTTCATACCTCCCCTCCCTCTATAGATGCTCCTGGTGTCTACTATATTTCTTGTTCCTCCTGTCCTCTTCAGTACTTTGGAGAAACTGGCCGTTCTCTTTCTGACAGACTCAGGGATCACAAAAGTAGTGTTAGGCTTACTGACACCAACAATGCTCTTTTCTGTCATGTCAGAGATCACAGTCATCCTATTGACTGGTCTTCTGCTAAAACTGTCTACCCTACTTCTAACTTTCACAGTCGCTGTCTGGTTGAATCCTCCCTTATTCACAACTTTCCTTGTATGAATCTTAGTCGTGGCTTTGTCTCTGTAGATGCTTTCCTTTCCCATTACATTGCAAATTGCTCCAAACTTAAGAACACCCGTGACTTAACCTGATACTTTTTTTTCCCTTCTCCCTTTTCCCCTTTCCTCTTTCTCCTTGGGGTTTCCTTTCCTACTGTCTCTCTTGTCCCGTCCCTGTCTGCTGGCCTATATATACTCCCTCCTTCTCTCCTTTTTGTTAGAGTGACTTTGTAAATGGTCCAAGTCGGGCCGAAACATCGTCGTAAGCTCCTCTCTTCTTGTGTGGGTTATTTGTGTATTGGTAGATGAATCTATAACTTCTTGACAAATAGAACACAAAGAGTAATAGTAAACAAAGTAAAGTCTGAGGCAGCTACGGTGAAAAGCTCTGTTCCTCAAGGCACAGTACTCACTCCCATTCTATTCCTCAGCCTCATAACTGACATAGACAGAAATGTAAGCCATAACTCCGTGTCTTCCTTTGCGGATAACACCCGGATTGCCATGACAGTGACCTCCATTAAGCACTGCAAGACTCCAAGCGGACATCAACCAAATCTTCAAATGGGTCACTCAAAACAATATGATGATCAATAAAGAGAAATTTCAACTACTCAGATATGGAAAACTTGAGGAAATTAAACTGTATCAGGGTATACGACAAATTCTAACCATACAATAGAGCGAAAAAGTAATGTGAAGGACCTGGGAGTGATAATGTCAGAAGATCTCACCTTCAAAGACCACAACAATGTACCTACCGCATCTGCTAGGAAAATGATAGGATGGATAATGAGAACCTTCAAAACTTGGGACCCCAAGCTTATGATGATTCTCTTCAAATCGCTTGTTCTCTCTAGGCTGAAATACTGCTGTACACTAACTGCCCCCTTCAAGGCAGGCGACATTGCTGACCTGGAGAGTACAAACAACTTTCACGACTTGCCCTCTTCCTTTTGCCCTCACTTGCCCTCTCCCTCTTCCCCCTTACTTGCCCTCTCCCTCTTGCTCCTCACTTGCCCTCTCCCTCTTCCCCCTTACTTGCCCTCTCCCTCTTGCTCCTCACTTGCCCTCTTCCTCTTGCCTCTCACTTGCCCTCTCCTTGCCTTTATCACTTGCCCTCTCCCTCTTGCCCTCACTTGCCCTCTCCTGCTCAACAGTTCGCACGACGGTTCTCATTAATACATTTTCCCCTCTTATTCCTCTCTTTCTCATTTCTTCCCTTTCCTCTCCTATTTTTTCCACTCCTTGATTATCCCCGCCTTCTCTTTCTACTCCATCAACATTACTATCCTTTCTTTTTCTTCATTTACTCCCATTTTATTCCATATTTTTTTCCATTCTCTTCCACCTCCTCTCAGCTGCATCACTCAACTCTCTCTCTCTCTTTCTCCTCTCTCTCTCTCTCTCTCTCTCTCTCTCTCTCTCTCTCTCTCTCTCTCTCTCTCTCTCTCTCTCTCTCTCTCTCTCTCTCTCTCTCTCTCTTTCTCTCTCTCTCTTTTACACAGGGTTTCACAAGGTTAGGTTAAGGATCCCTAGCTTTATAGACATGCTATTTACAAGTTAAGGGTTCCTAACTTTATTGACAAGCTCATTTGAAAGCATTTTTATTTTTATGAAACATACAAGTAGGGAACAGGATGAAGTTAGAGCCATTTGTAGGTCAGCATTTTCATTTGATCAACTGACTTTATCTCGTTGACATCATAATGCTGTACGAATGGGTTCCAGACTCGAGTCATCCTGGGGATAAATGATCTCAGATGAAGTGATGTTCTGGAGAAGGTTACAGCCAGAGTGAAGTTGCTGCTTTCTGCCCGTCTTGTGGTATAGAAGCTTGCCTCTCGCTGTCCTCGAAGTGGAGCCAAGTGTGGCACTTTGACAATGTTGGCCTTGTACATAACAGTAAGGCCACCCACATCCCTCCTGTGTTGGCTCTGCTGAAATGACAGATCTATCCAGGATGGTCCAGGCGAGAGATAAGACGTCTTGCTCTGTTCTCTACTCTGTCAAGCAGTCGCAGATGAGAGGGGCGGGGGGGGGGGTCAGGCAAACCAAGAAAGTGGAGCATACTCAAGGTGTGAGCGTACTTGTGCCTCATACAGAATCTTGCAACTCCTACTGTCAAGTAGATGCGAGATACGGCGAAGTGCTGCCTTGTGGTTCTTCACGGTTAGTTTGGAATCAAATTTCACCCAAGGCTATCAACTTCTTCCCCAGGTACCAACACTCTCCCATTCATACTTACTACTGCTCCGGCATTACCATCATGGTGCCTAGAGACCATCATCATTTGTGTTTTCTCAGGTGCAAATGTTACCTGCCATCGGTTTCCCCAGGCTGATATAGCTCTTAGCTGGTGATTGATGTAGCTTAGAGCAGCTGGCATTTCTTCTCTTGGATAAGTGAATGTCAGAGTACAGTCGTCTGCATATGCATGGGATTCTGTGATGAGATGAAGGTCATTCAAGTAGACATTCCATAACAATGGTCTGTCTCTCTCCCTCTTCTCTCTCTCTCTCTCTCTCTCTCTCTCTCTCTCTCTCTCTCTCTCTCTCTCTCTCTCTCTCTCTCTCTCTCTCTCTCTCTCTCTCTCTCTCTCTCCACACACACACACATCCGGTGAACATAACTTTCCAACCCACAAATTTCTTTTGTCCTTCCCACTTCCTTTCTATCTCGCTATCTACTCAGGTTTGAAGGCCTTTTGATCAAAGGCATTGGAGCTACGCTCCTTCAGCTCGGATCAAACCTGACTGCCTTCACATTGGCTCTCCCTTCATGAGAGGCACCCTCGCGCCTCTCGTGATTCCCTCTTCCTTGGATCAATCCTGACTGCCTCTCTTTCCCCAAGGTGTTGTACGACCCTTACGGGTTTAGCGCTGCATCATAAGTATAATGATGAAATAAGGATCCTTCAGCTCTGATCTAGAATGATAATGATTTTTAGCACCAGCAGGAAGGCAGCACCAGCAGGAAGACAGCACTAGCATGAAGACAGCACCAGCAGGAAGACAGCACCAACAGGAAGGCAGCACCAGCAGGAAGGCAGCACCAGCATGAAGACAGCACCAGCAGGAAGACAGCACCAACAGGAAGGCAGCACCAGCAGGAAGGCAGCACCAGCAGGAAGACAGCACTAGCAGGAAGACAGCACTAGCAGGAAGACAGCACTAGCAGGAAGACAGCACTAGCAGGAAGACAGCACTAGCAGGAAGACGGCACCAGCAGGAAGACAGCACTAGCATGAAGACAGCACCAGCAGGAAGACAGCACCAACAGGAAGGCAGCACCAGCAGGAAGGCAGCACCAGCATGAAGACAGCACCAGCAGGAAGACAGCACCAACAGGAAGGCAGCACCAGCAGGAAGGCAGCACCAGCAGGAAGACAGCACTAGCAGGAAGACAGCACTAGCAGGAAGACAGCACTAGCAGGAAGACGGCACCAGCAGGAAGGCAGCACCAGCAGGAAGACAGCACCAGCAGGAAGACAGCACCAGCAGGAAGGCAGCACCAGCAGGAAGGCAACACTGGCTAGAGGACAGCACCAGTAGGAAGGCAGCACTAGCAAGAAGGCAGTATCAGTAGGAGGGCAGTGCTGGCTTGAAGGCAGCACCAGCAGGAAGGCAGCACTAGCAGGAAGGCAGCACTTGCAGGAACGCAGTACCAGCAGGAAGACAGCACCAGCAGGAAGGCAGCACTAGCATGAAGGCAACACTGGCTAGATGACAGCACCAGGAGGAAGGCAGCACTAGCAAGAAGGCAGTATTAGTAAGAGGGCAGTACTGGCTGGAAGGCAGCACCAGCAGGAAGGCAGCACTAGCAGGAAGGCAGCACTTGCAGGAACGCAGTACCAGCAGGAAGCAGCACCAGCAGGAAGGCAGCACTAGCATGAAGGCAACACTGGCTAGATGACAGCACCAGGAGGAAGGCAGCACTAGCAAGAAGGCAGTATTAGTAAGAGGGCAGTACTGGCTGGAAGGAAGCACCAGCAGGAGGGCAATACTGGCTGGAAAGCAGCACCAGCAGGAGGGCAACACTGGCTGGAGGGCAGCACCAGCAGGAAGGCAGCACCAGCAGAAAGGCAAAGGCTGCACTAGCAGGAACGCAGTACCAGCAGGAGGGCAACACTGGCTGGAAGGCAGCACCAGCAGGAAGACAGCAGCAGCAGGAAGGCAACACTAACAGGAAGGCAATTCCAGTAGGAGGGCAGTACTGGCTGGAAGGCAGCACCAGCAGAAAACCAACACCAGCAGGAAGGCAGTACCAGCAGGAGAGCAATACTGGCTAGAAGGCAGCACCAGCAGAACGGGGGCAGCAGGGGGACAACTGGAGAGGGGCAGCAGCAGGAGTGGTGGGGGCATTATGAGTAGGGCAGGAGGGGTGGGGTAGTAGGGGTGGGCAGTAGTAGTGGGGCTGGAGGGGTGGTGCTAAAGGGGTGGGGCAGGAGGGGTGGGGCTGAGGGAGGGGCAAGAGGGGTGGGGCTGAAGAGGTGGGACAGGAGGGATGGGGCAGGAGGGTGGGGCAGGAGGGGTGGGGCTAGAGGGGTGGGGCAGGAGGGTGGGGCTGGAGAGGTGGGACAGGAGGGGTGGGGCAAGAGGGGTGGGGCTGGAGGGGTGGGGCTGGAGTGGTGGGGCTGGGGGGGTGGGACAGGAGGGGTGGGGCAGGAGGGGTGGGAAAGGAGGGGTGGGGAAGGAGTTGTTCTGGAGAGAGAGATGGAGGGATGTTGTTGTTCCAGGTGTAAGACAAACTGGTTTCTGAGACTGTTGCAACGTCTTCCTGGCCTCCAGGGCTTCCTCCTGGCCTACAGGGCTTCCTTCTGGCTTCCAGGAATTCCTCCTGGCTCCCAGGGCTTCCTCCTGGCGTCCAGGGCTTCCTCCTGGCCTCCAGTTCTTCCTCCTGGTCTCCAGGGCTGCCTTCTGGCCCCCAGGAACTTCTCCTGGCCTCCCGAGCTTCCTCTTGACCTCTAGAGCTTCCTTCTAGGCTCCCGGGCTTCTTTCTGGCCTCTAGGGCTTACCTATGGCTTCCAGGGACTTGCTCCAGAGCTTCCTCCTGGCCTCCCGGGCTTCATCCTTGTCTCCAGGCTTCCTCCTGGCCTCCAGGGCTTCCTCCTGGCCTCCCGAGCTTCCTCTTGAACTCTAGGGCTTCCTTCTGGGCTCCCGGGCTTCTTTCTGGCCTCTAGGGCTTACCTATGGCTTCCAGGGACTTGCTACAGAGCTTCCTCCTGGCCTTCCGGGCTTCATCCTGGTCGCCGGGCTTCCTCCTGGCCTTCCGGACTTCCTCCTGGCCTCCAGACCTTCCTCCTGGCTTCTTAGGTTTATTAGTGCAACGTTTCTTCCACCCGGTGCTTTATCAAGTGATGTTTTGATCAGCGAGGTATGTGTAAAAAAATAATGTTTATAGTTTTAACCAATTAAATATATCCCAGGGAGGAGTAGGACTATGTGAAAGAAACATTTTGCTAGACAGAACAGTTGAATTCATCAGATGATACAGTAACAGTATTAAAGAGCAGAAGAATCTGCTGGGGAATCGACTGGAGAACTCAAGGGACTGAAAGGAGGATAGATTAATGTCATAAAAGCCTTGATAACGCATAGACATAGCCCCTCTTCAGAAAGGAAACAGCAGACCTCTGTCTAAACATTAAAGATCATTAGCACTAATATGTTAGATAAAAGGACACAGATGTTGGTAACATTCCGCCACAACAAAATGTTGACTCCGTGTCCTGTTACCTAACATTCTGTCGGTAATTCTACCATTATTACTAACATCATACATCATCAGTCTTTGAGTGAGTGACGCAATGCCATATTACACTCTATATTAATGGAAAAGTGTGACCTGTATAACCCAGATCACCATGAATTTAGAGCAGGAAGACTATGCCCGTCACAACAGCTGAATCATTTTAAGATTACAGAGGCTCTGGAAGATAAACAAGTCTTGATGTGATCTGCAGTACATGGACTTTGTGAAGGCACTTGACAAAAGCAATCATGAAGTTATAGCACATCAAATGGGATCATTTGGAATAACGGTGAAATTAGGCAAAGGGATATTCAATTTTTTGAAAGCTAGAGGATTAACAGTAGTAGAATACAGAGCAAAATTTAACCTTAGTAAAGTGAAAAATAGTGGATGGCAGGGTCCTAGCTCCTGAACTGTTTCTCATTCTCATTGCAGATATAGATAAAGACACTCGCCCCAGCGTCATGTTATCATTCGTATTCTCTTCAGTAGAAGACAAGCAAAAAATGCAAGAGGAAATAAGCGAAGTCTTCTAATCGGTAATAGAAAATAACGTGGTTTTCATTATTGAGAAATTTCAGTTGTTTAGATTTGGAAATAATAACTTAAAAAATTAAAGGGATATGTTAAGGATCTGAGTGGAATAATATAAACTGACCTCTCATTTAGACTAGAGAAAACAATAAGGCATAAGCCAGGCAAATGTCAGGATGGATAATGAGAATTTACAAAACAAGTTAAATGTTGCCAATGATGACACTAATCAAATCACCTGTGATCTCTCACTTAGAGTACTTCTGAGTTCATGACTCCTTTCAGGACAGGAGAAATATCAAAGCTGGAACAGAGACAGAGAATCTTTACAGTCAACATAGAGACAGTAGAGCATTTTACTAAACTATTGGGAA
>WNWK01019099.1:0-12500 GCA_009830355.1 Cherax destructor | reverse complement strand
ACAGTAGGTAACTCAACTTCTGAATGAGGAGGGTCTACACTGATATCAACAAATGATACTTGGGGGTTTCTCAACACTTGTCGTGTACGCAAGGAGTAACGACAATCAGGTTGTTCCTCTGACTCACTACTAGAAGTTGAAGGTGCGGGGTCAGACGGATTATCATTGTCAGTCACAACAGTCTGGTTGTCAGGGGCTTCGTCTTCGTCACATACTAACTTCATATGATCTAAATGTGATTCTTTACACTTACCCGTACTAAGTTCTCTAACTTTATACTTATTGCCCTTGATATGTTCAACTACTCGATATGGGCCAACAAACTTTTGGTCTAATTTAGGCATTGCTGAAGTTTTGTTAAAGTTGAACAACATGACTCTGGACCCTACTTGAACTTTAGTCTGTTTGGCTTTAGTATTAGTTACTCTAGTAAATTCTGCTGTTGACTTATGGAGTGTTTCACGGATTCTTCTGAAAACACTCTGAGCTTGGCTGGTACGAGTTGCTATGAAATCATCAGGGTTATACGACGGTTTTGGATTAGAATATAACAACTTATAAGGCAAACGCTTGTCAACACCATACAAGGCGTAATGCGGCGTATCACCTATAGAAGCATTGAAAGCAGAATTTATAGCACATTGAACATCAGGTATAACTTCATCCCAGGTTGAACTATTGGGATTAACAGTGGCTCTCAAGACATCGAGTACCTTTTATTAGTTCTTTCTGCTAAACCATTGCTGGCAGGATGGTGTGGAACAATGGTAGATTTAGTAATCTTATACAAGGCACATAGGTTTTCTAGAATCTCGTTGCAAAATTCACCTCCATTATCGGATACTAAGGATTTAGGAGTGGTGTGTCTACAGATTATACGTTCCTTAAACGCTTTAGCTACTGTCTCGGCAGTCTTGTCTGGAATAGGAACTAACTCACAATATCTGGTGAAATGATCGACCATCACACACAGATGTTTATTGCCTTGCGTTGTACATTGAAAATTAGTTAGCAGATCTATTGCAACTCTTTCCCATGGCTCACTAGTAGTGGGATACATCTGGATAGGATTGGGACCGTTGATATTACCCTTGTGTTTCATACAAACACTACACTTCTTAACATACTCGGTAATATCAGTTGCCATACGAGGCCAAAAGTACTTCAATCTTGCTTGTTTAATCGAACGGTCCATACCAGGGTGTGCAACACCTGGTGCATCGTGAATTAGCTGAAAAGCTACTTTTACTAGTGACTGAGGAATTACTAACTGGTATGCCCGTCTACTAGGCGTTCCCAGCTCGGTTACGGATACAGTAATTCTTGGTTCATAACAAAGTCACTGATAGGTGCTGGTGGCTTCACAGTAAGAATAAGGTCTTCCTGTAGCAGGAATCGAGTCACACCAGACCACAAGGGATCTGTTCTTTGGGCATTCTTTACATCCTCAGCACTAAACGGAGGATCAGCAGTTACTACGCTAACATGACGCGATAAAGCATCTGCAACTACATTGACTTGCCAGGTAAATGTTCAAAGGTAGGGTTGAACTCTTGGATAGTTAAGGACCATCTAGCTAGTCTTCCAGTAGGTTGTTTATTCTGGAACAATGGTATTAGAGGTGCATGATCTGTCAAGACATGGACAGGGTACTGATAAATTATGTCTCGGATGTGTTTTAAAGACCACACTATTGCTAAGGCTTCTTGCTCAGTTACTGTATAATTCCTTTCAGCCTTTGTAAGGACTCGACTAGCAAATGCAACTGCGTTGTATTTACTATCAATCTTCTGTGCAAGAACTGCACCAATGCCTATAGAACTAGCATCAGTGGTTAAATAGAAAGGCTTTGTAAAATCTGGGAATTTTAAGATTGGAGCAGAAGTTAATCTTTCTTTCAAGGTTTGAAATGCTTTTTCCTGACTGAAGGTCCAAACAAATGGAGCATCTTTCTTAAGCAACTCAGTTAGAGGAGCTGCTATTGAGGAAAAATTGGCAATATATGATCTATAAAAACCTGCTAAGCCCACAAAGGATCTTACGGCATCAGCAGTTTTGGGAGTTGGAAAATTCAATACTGCATCTACTTTACTTTGGTCAGTCATAACCCTCTAGGAGTGACTACGTGACCTAGAAACTTAATTTCTGATCTGAAAAATTGACATTTAGACAGTTTGATCTTTAGATTGGCTTCTTCAAGCTTACTCAGTACCTTCTCTAGTCTTTCTAAATGCTTATTTACATCCTCGGACATAACAATTACGTCATCTAAATATACCATTAGATCTTTTCCTATAAGGCCTCTAAAGATATTGGTCATGAGCCTCGAGAATGTGATAGGTGAAGATCTTAATCCAAAAGCCATACGACAGATCTGGACAGGCTGCAAGCCTGGGCCAACAGCTGGCTCCTGGAGTTTAACCCCACCAACTGCAAAGTCATGAAGCGTGGGGAGGGTGAAAGAAGACTTCAGACTGAGTACAGGCTAGGGGGCCAAAAACTGCAAATCTCACTCAATGAAAAGGATCTTGGGCGAGTATAATATCGAGCACATCTCCTGAGGCGCACATCAACTGAATAACTGCTGCAGAATATGGGCGCCTGGCAAACCTAAGAATAGCGTTCCGACACCTTAGTATGGAATCGTTCAAGATTTTGTACACCGTGTACGTCAAGCCCATACTGGAGTATGCAGTACCAGTATGGTACCCACACCCAGTATGGGAGGCCAAGCCCATGAGGATTCTCTTTAAATCGCTTGTTCTCTCAAGGCTGGCATACTGCTGTACACTAACTTTCCCCTTCAAGGTAGGCGAAATTGCTGACCTGGAGAATGTACAGAAAACTTTCATGGTACACATAAATACGATAAAGCACCTAAATTACTGGGAACGTTTGAAGTCCCTGGAACACAGCCTGGTTGATCAGACCCTGATCCACGACGAGGCCTGGTCTCAGACCGCGCAACAGGGGTGTTGACCCCCGAAACTCACTCCAAGTAACACCTAGTCAAGCACATCAAGAAATTAGAGAAAGTGCAAAGGTTTGGAACAAGACTAGTCCCGTAGCTAAGGGGTTTGTCCTACGAGGAGAGGTTAAGGGAAATCGACCTGACGACACTGGAGGACAGAAGGGATAGGGAGGACATGATAATGACATAAAATTGATACGGTGGATAGGGACAGAATGTTTAAGAGATGGGACACAGTAACAAAGGGTCACAACTGGAAATTGATGAAAAAGATGAGTCATAGGGATGTTAAGAAGTATTTCTTCAGCCATGGAATTGTCACGAATGGAACAATCTGGAGAGTGATGTAGTATACCTGGAGCATACATGGAGAGGGTTTTGGGGATAAACGCATCCGCGGCTCTGTCAGTGACCATACCTCGTGGTGGATCAGGGCCTTATCAACCAGATTGTTACTGCTGGCCGCCGCATGTAAACCGACGTACGAACCACTGCCCGGCTGGTCAGGTACTGACTTTATGTGCCTGTTCAGCGCCTTGAAGACAGCCAGGGTCATTGGTAATCCCCTTATGTTTGCTGGGAGGCAGTTGAACAGTCTTGGGCCCCTGACACTTATTGTGCTGTCTTTCAGTGTATTCGTGCCACCCCTGCTTTCATTGGGGGATGTTGCATCTCCTGCCGTAGGGAGTGATTTTTCATGTGAAAATTTGGTACTAATTCCTCTAGGATTTTCCAAGTGAATATTGTAATGTATCTTTTCATGCCTCCATAGAATGCTAAAGGCACATGACAGGGGCTTCTTGCAGTTCTTAATGAACATGGAGTTCCAGAATTCCGGGCCTGGGGCAGAGTGCACGTGCATGTCACTTACTGTCTTTTTGAATTCTTGTGGTGTTAGTATAATATCAGAGATTTTAGAATTGACTGAGATTCTTGTCTCCTGTAAGATGACTTCAGCTTAAGTTCGATATTTGCAATTTCACTGACCAGTGCCTCCTTTCGTATTTCAGATATATTGGCCCCTCTCAACAGCTCTGTGATTCTTCGTCTCCGCCTGTATAGGGAGTGTCTCTCTCTTTCTAGTTTACATCGTCTCTTTCGTTTTCTTAAAGGAATGTTCCTTGAGCAGACCTCAAGTGTCACAGAGTTAATCCTTTCTAGTCAAAGGTTCGAATCCATGTTGTTTAGGATATCTTCCCAGCTTGTTTCATTTAGAACATGGGTGACTTGTTCCCATTGTATATTTTTATTACTGAAGTTGAATATTATGAAGACACCCTCATAACGTGCATGTGCATACATGTCTGTACCTCTATTATGTTGTGATCTGAGTGTATTGTCTTTGATACGGTTATATTCCATTTCAGATCATCATTGTTAGTGAAGAGGAGGTCTAGTGTATTTTCTAGTCTTGTTAGCTCTATTATTTGCTGGTTTAAGGTGAATTTGATGCAGATATTTAATAGCTCGTGTGTGTGGGAATTTTCATCTGAACTGCCTCCTGGGATGATCTCTGCTGAAATATTATTTGCTACATTCCTACATTTTAGGTGTCTCAAGTTGAAATCCCCCAGTAGTAAGATGTTTGGGGCAGGAGTTCGGAGATTTTCCAGACAGTGGTCAATTTTCAAAAGCTATTCCTGGAATTGCTAGGAGGTTGCATCCAGAGGCTTGTATACCACCACAATGACAAAATTTTGGTTTTCAATCTTTACTGCCAAAATTTAACTACATCATTTGAGATGTTTAGTAGTTCTGAGCAAATGAGCGACTCTGTGATGTATAGGCCACCCCCTTCTTTGTTGCCTGTTTAATATGTCGCATCTGAATAGGTTATAACCTGGGATCCATATTTCGTTGTCAAAATGATCCTTTATGTGGGTCTCTGTGAAAGCTGCAAACATTGCATTTGACTCCGTGAGCAGTCCCATGATGAAAGGTACATTATTGTTTGTTGATGTTCATAGACCCTGTATGTTTGCAAAGATAAATGTCATCATATTGATGGAATATAAGGAGGTTTTGTTTGCCGGCATTAGTATCTGTTGTTCTGGAGTGAAAGCCAATGACTTTCCCTTCACTCTACAAGTGTTTTCAGTTGGTGCAAGACTTCTGTTATTTCTTGCCAGTCTTTTTTTGTTCTTGGCATTTAAAAAAAATTCCTTCTCTGGAGTGGTTTTTGGCTCCCCTCTTTTATTTCCCATGGTATGGGTGATATGTATCTTCTTGTTCCCTATAGATGGTGTGCCTGACAGTATGTGTTGTAGCGTTGTCTTTCATGGACTGACGAGGGACACATTTCCGGGTGAAATAAATTACAAGAAGAAGAGTTGCACCCTCCTGTTGCCATGTGGGTGCGGCATTTTTTGGCATGGTAAAAAATGCACGTCACACCTGTTTTTCCAGATATTCCATGCCTGCAGATACCCAAGGCATAGAATTCTCATATATTGGATTTCTGTTTGCCAGGATTTTTGTGGCTGCGTTCCTACTGGTTCATTTTTTCCAGATTACCCACCGCCTACAGCCCCGGTACTAACATCACTGCGTCCAGCAGTTTTTACTGGTAATGTGTCAACACTATTACCCGAAGCATTGTCTCCTTTATTTCATCTCCAGCAGTATTGCTATTTTGTACCTCTGGAAATTGCATAACATTGTCTTTACTTGTTTCATCGGAGCCACTATCTCCATCTGGTGCACTGTCCTCCAGGACAGCACCAGAACCCTCTGGTGCACTGTCCTCCAGGACAGCACCAGAACCCTCTGGTGCACTGTCCTCCAGGACAGCACCAGAACCCTCTGGTGCACTGTCCTCCAGGACAGCACCAGAACCCTTTGGTGCACTGTCCTCCAGGACAGCACCAGAACCCTCTGGTGCACTGTCCTCCAGGACAGCACCAGAACCCTTTGGTGCACTGTCCTCCAGGACAGCACCAGAACCTCTGGTGCACTGTCCTCCAGGACAGCACCAGAACCCTTGGTGCACTGTCCTCAAGATAGCACCAGGGGTGACAGCCCCATCTGAAACACTCTTTTAATTTTCCCAGCTGTTATACAAGACTACCATGTTTTCTAAGAAGGATATTTTTTTTGTTGGTTTTCATGTCTTTTAGTATAGATGTAATTTTCTCCCACAGGTGCCTCTCGCTCGGGCAAACCCCCCAAAATTTCCTGATTTTATATCAATAATCGTTGATTGCTTAAAGTCCATACATGACCCATGAGACCATTCACCACACAGATCGCCTGTAATCCAAGCATAACTATGCTTATTACTCATGCTGCAGATTACACAGATTTTCATGATGGTAGTAGTTTACAGAAAGTTTAATGAAAAAAATATTTGGCTTTCTGTTGTGTGTACTGTGACCACTGACAACTCCACAATTTTTACATATTTCTACAAGTAACTGTATACTTCTCGTATTTTCAAAAAAAAAAAAAAAAGAAATTTCTAATATATATATTATTTTATATATACTTTTATAGATTATATATAAGTTTCAGTGTCCCACTGAACTCCCGGCACACTTCACAACTCTCCTAGCTAGCTAGTGCAAAGTGCCACACTGGTCCAATATACCAGTGTGGTACGGTGGTAGAACACTGTGTTCCTTGTTCCAAGGTGCGTAGGTTCGAATCTCCTTCGACCTGAAATTAGTGTTTGTGAATATTTCGCCTGTTCTGCGAATTCTAAATCATTAATTTTATTTTTTATTAACACATAGGCCGTTTCCCACCAAGGCAGGGTGGCCCAAAAAAGAAAAACTTTCATCATCATTCATTCCATCACTGTCTTGCCAGAGGCACGCTTACACTACAGTTATAAAAATGCAACATTAACTCCCTCCTTCTCCCTTCTTCCAGTCAGGACAAGTCCGCCTTCCAATTCCAGATACACATCCGCCACCACAACTACAAACACACACACACACACACACACACACACACACAAAAAACGCATAGAACACACTCACAACACAACAACCCACACTCACATTAAACATATATATATATGTGATGCATTTCAGTAAAACTGCATTCTGGCTTAACAAAGCAACGTCACCTTGCCATTTAGACATAAAATTTGTGTATGCACATATCTAAAATCATTCTGAACTAACGAAAATATTTTCATTGTGTTGTTTTTAAATTAAGTTAATGTTAACGTTTCTAAAATATATTTTGGTACAAATTAAATTGTTTGTTATAATAAATGTTATAGGTCTTAAAGCTGTAAAAATTTATAAAGACTTAATTAAATGATTAAATTTATATTTTACTAATCGGAGAATATAGGGATTAATATATATATACCATTATATATATATATATATATATATATATATATATATATATATATATATATATATATATATATAATGTCATGCCGAATAAGTAAAATTGGTCAATTAGCAAGAACTCGTTTAAAATTAAGTCCTTTCTAAAAATTTTCTCTTATACGTTTAAAGATATATTTTTTCATTTATGTTAATGTAAAAATTAATAATTTTGTACCAAAAGAACCTTAGAAAACTTACCTAAACAGAATTAGAAAGAAGGGTGGGAACCATGTCATATGTGGTATTTTACCAAGGAGAGGAGTTGGAAATGAATGGTTGTCCAGGGCAATTGGTGTCAATTGCTGGCTGGACAAATACTGTAAGGAAAATGCAGTAACAATCATTAACAACTGCAATTTAATTTAGCCTAATCCAACTAAATATATTTTAGATAAGTTTCCAATAATTAAATAATAAACAAACAAAATGAATTTTTTTTTGTTAGGTTCATAATGATTTTTTCGATATTATTGCATACACAAATTTTGGCTTGCCTTATTCGGCAAGAAGAGTATTGCTATTTAAGCCAAAATAGCAGGTTTAACCTATTTAGCACGACATATATATGAAATGACAATTCGTAAGCTAGTGATCTACAATGCTAAATTGGTGACAAGATGGTAATGTAGTGGTTCTCGGGTGAGGGTTCGGGAAGAGCATGGCACTGAGGTCAGTGGTCACGAAAGGTCATCCTGTCCTAGCTGTCTGGGGGATTAGTGTGGAGCATTATAGAGCACCATGGCTTGTTGTAGTGTTTTGGAATCTCAAGTTATAGTGTTGAAGGAGGAGATTTTACTTCAATAGAAAAATAGGAGGCTGAAGGGTGGAGTCGGTGTGGAGGAATAGGTTACCAACAGTGAGTTGAAGAGTGGCAACCACTTCAAGTGGAATGTGGTCTCTACTAAAGGTAGAAGTATCAATATAAGGAAGCTTAATAGAGAAGATCTGAAGGTAGGAAATCGATTCTCTGTTCTCCAGGATGAGTTTACTTCAGTGGTTAGGGAGGTTAAAGGTACCACTAACTCCCCTGCAAATCATGGTAAGAACATTCTGGTTGTGGGTGACTCACAAGATATATGGACCATGATTTCTGAAACAGAGATATAAATGTTAGACAGAGAGTGTGCTTCCCAGGAGCTGGTGTTGATGACATAGTCAAGAGGATGGATAATATTATGTCAGGTAATGGGAACAAGCCCATCATCTCTCTTAGTGCTGGTGGAAATAATATCGGGAAGGGCAGGAGACAAGAGCTGCTGCATAAGTACAAGTCAGCCATAGATGTAATTAGGTCTAAGGGAGGGGTCCCAATCATATGTAGCCTCTTGCCTAGAAGGGGAGTGGGCAATGAACTGATGTCTAGGGCAATTGGTGTAAATTGTTGAATAGACAGGTACTGCAATGAATTTGCAATCCCATTCATTGATAACAGGGACAAATTTTATGGCAAACCTGATATGTATGCAAGGGATGTGGTACATCTCTCAGGGGCTGGAGTGGTTGCATTAGCCAACTCAATTGAGGGGGGCCATTGCTGACTTGTCTAGAACTTTAAACTGATAGATTATAGAGGTATGGGTGTGTGTGGGAAACAATCAAGCTGCTGTTCAAGGGTTGAAAACAGTAGATATTATCAGGATACCTCAAGGATATGTTTAATAGACAATATTCAAAATAAAGTTGTTAGTAAAGGCAAAGCAAGGAGAGACAGTAGCTCCCTTAAGGTTTATTATACTAATAGTAGGAGTCTAAGAAATAAGATAGATGAGCTAAGAATACTTGCATGTGCAGATAATATAGATATTATTGCTATAATGGAGACTTGGTTCAACCTGAAAAATACAGAAATGCCTTCTGAATGCCACATACAAGGCTATAAACTATTCTACATTGATAGGATCAACAGGAAGGGTGATGGAGTGGCGAAGTTTGTCAGAGATAATTTAAACTGTTGTGTTAGACAAGAGATAAGATTAGAAGCATCAGACACAGAATCTGTTTGCCTACAGTTTCTCGAGGGTCGTGACAAATCATTTTGGGTGTGATTTATAGGCCCCCAAATCTTGAGAGGAAGCGCAGTAAGCTGCTATGGCACGAAATTCATAAGGCATCTAGAGATGAAAATGTCGTGTTAATGGGAGATTTTAACTTCAGACAAATTGATTGGAACAATATGACAGAAAATCTTGAGTCTAGTGACTTTCTTGGTACGATTCAGAATTGCCTTTTAAAACAGTTTGTGACAGAACCAACAAGAGGAAACAGTCTGCTTGACTTGGTTCTTGCCAACAAGGAATCACTAATTAATAATCTTGAGGTTAATGAGGAGATTGGAGAAAGCGATCACAAATCACTTAGTTTCAATATATCATGGAATTACCCAAATAATTACAATCAAGTCTCTGTCCCAGACTTCCGCTTGGCCGATTTCATGGGACTGAGAAATTACCTGGGTGGGCTGAACTGAAATGACCTGACTATGGGTCAGGTAGGTAGTGTTGGTTGCCAATATGACGTTTTTTCAGAGCATAGTTCTAGCTGCCCAGACAACTTATTTTCCAAGTATGGAAATTAGATAAACTAAAAATGGTTCCAAATGAATAAACAATAGATTAATACATCTCATTGGTCAAAAGAGAGGCGTATATAGGCGTATCAAAAGAGGGGAAGGGCAGTTAAGAAATCAATATATTGAATTAAAGAGATAAATAAAAAAAAAGGTAATAAGAAAAGCTAAAAGAGATTATGAGGCTAAAGTGGCAAGGGATTTAAAGACTAATCCAAAAGGTTTCTTTCATGTATACAGAAGTAAGATTAGGACAAGATAGGCCCACTCAAAAATAACTCAGGTCATATCACTGACAGTGATAAGGAAATGTGTGAAATTTTTAACTCTTATTTCCTCTCAGTTTTTACACAGGAAGATACTAGTGAAATTCCAGAAATAATAAATTATGTAGAACAGGATGATAATAAACTATGCACGATTAGGGTAACTAGTGACATGGTCCTCATACAAATATGGAAATTAAAACCTAACAAATCCCAAGGCCCTGATGAACTGTTTGCAAAGGTTTTGAAGGAATGTAAAGAGGAGCTTAACAAGCCTTTGGCTAGTCTTTTCAACATATCAATACAAACTGGCATGGTGCCAGATAAGTGGAAAATGGCAGATGTAATACCTATTTACAAAGCAGGTGATAGGTCCTTAGCTTCGAACTATAGACCAATCAGCCTTACCTTCATAGTGGGAAAATTTATGGAATCAATAATTGCCGAGGCAATTCGCAGCCATCTTGAAATCATAAATTAATTGATGAATCTCAACACGGTTTTACAAAACGGCGTTCTTTCTTTAAGAATTTACTAAATTTTTTTACCAAGGTATTTGAGGAGGTGGATCATGGTAATGAATATTATGTTGTGTATATGGACTTCAATAAGACTTTTGATAGAGTTCCTCATCAGAAGCTATTGAGGAAAATTAAGGTACACGGAATAGAAGAATTTTTTTCCTGGGTAGAGGTATGATTGACAAATAGATAGCAGAGAGTTTTTGCATGAATGGGAAGAAATCAAAGAGGGGGCACGTCACGAGTGGTGTTCCACAGGGGTCAGTATTGGATCCCTTGTTGTTCACAATTTACATAAACGACATATATGAGGGAATAAATAGTGACATCAGCAAGTTTGCTCTAATAAGGACATTAGAGCACTCCAGGAAGATTTGAATAGACTGATGCAGTGGTCGGAGAAGAGGCAGATGCAGTTTAATATAGATAAATGCAAAGTTCTAAACTTTGGACAAGAAAATAACCATGCCACATATAAACTAAATAATATAGGTCTTAATATTAATGATTGCGAAAAGGATTTAGGAGTTCTGGTTAGCAGTAATCTAAAACCAAGACAGCAGTGCATAAGTATTAGCAATAAAGCGAACAGAATCCTTGGCTTCATATAGAAAGCATAAATAATAGGAGTCCTCAGGTTGTTCTTCAACTCTATATATCCTTGGTTAGGCCTCATTTAGATTATGCTGCACAGTTTTGGTCACCGTATTACAGAATGGATATAAATGCTCTGGAGAACGTACAAAGGAGGATGACAAAGTTGATCCCATGAATCAGAAATCTTCCCTATGAGGATAGACTGAGGGCCCTGAATCTGCACTCTCTAGAAAGGCGTATAATTAGGGGTGATATGATTGAGGTTTATAAATGGAAAACAGGAATAAATAAAGGGGAAGTAAATAGCGTGCTAAAAATATGTAGTATTGACAGGACACGCAGCAATGGTTTTAAATTGGAAAAAATCATATTCAGGAAGGATATAGGAAAGCACTGGTTTGGTAATAGAGTTGTGGATGAGTGGAACAAACTCCCGAGTACCGTCATAGAAGCTAAGACGTTGTGTAGTTTTAAAAATAGGTTAGATAAATACATGAGTGGGTGTGGGTGGGTGTGAGTTGAACATAGCTTGTGTTAATAGATTTGATGCCATGCTCCTTCCTTAAGTGAATGTGACCTGACCTGACTAGGTGGGCATTGGCATCGGTAGGAGACTTGGACTTGCCTTGCAGGGGCCAGTAGGCCTCCAGCAGTGTTCCTTCTTTCTTACGTTCTTCTGGGTGAAGTAGACAATAGGAGCCTGGGGGGGGGGCAAGGAAGGTGAAACGTGGTTTTTGGGTTTCATCAAATATTGTGAGAATAATTTTTGTAAATTAATATTTTTTTTTCACTGATGTGACAAATGTATTAATAAATTGTTTTAACAACAATAAAGTCACGTTTAAATATATTCTCTCGGGTTTATAGCCGTGTGAATAACACAGTGAAAACTTAAAAAAAATACCAGGTATTATTTCTTCTCCGGTAACTATTTTTTTTATGGGATGTTGAAGAAGTCTTCTCATCGATGTCTGTTAAGTAACCTAAAAAATTTTGTCTTTGATTCTGTGATGGATTCCATGTTCGTAACCGTCACCTGATAGTTTGGGCCGACACACCAGACGGTCTCTGATAGCGATTGAACTGGTAAACAAGTGAATATTGTCTTGGCCTATCGTTGACAGTATGTTCCTTATTGCAGTTCTTAACTCCACGGTTAGTTGCTCTAGAGAGTACCAGCTCTCCTGCAATATCTTTTTTATAATAAAAATAATAATAATAATATCTTTATTT
>WNWK01019098.1:0-38533 GCA_009830355.1 Cherax destructor | reverse complement strand
CTCGATCATGTCTCCCTCATTCTTCGTCTTACAAGTGAATGTAATTTAAGGGTCTTCAATCTTTCTTCATACGGAAGATTTCTAATGCTATGAATTAACTTTGTCATTCGTCGCTGAATGTTTTCTAACGAATTTATATCCATTCTGTAAAATGGAGACCAGAACTGAGCTGCATAATCTAGGTGAGGCCTTACTAATGATGTATAAAGCTGTAATATAACCGCTGGACTTCTGTTGCTTACACTTCTTGATATAAATCCCAGTAATCTATTTGCTTTATTTCTTACGGTTAAGCATTGCTGACTTGGTTTGAGGTTGCTGCTTACCATAACCCCCAGATCCTTTTCGCATTCTGTACGGCTGAGTTCAACATTATTCAAAAGGCACATGGGACTGGTTCCTACTATAAAAATAATAAGAACCATCCCACTCCTGACACCATGTCATGTAGGGGGGTAAGGAAATCTGGGATAATTGGGGATTGTACATATAAGCAGGGAGACAGGGAATACAATCAACTGACGAAACAGAATATAACTTACAATATAGTTCAGAGGACAGTTCACCACAGGAACTCAGTCACACTTCTAGCCACAGGTCCCAAGACCTGCTCCAACAGAACTCTGCCCAGTGTCTCCAACAGTCTCCTCCAGAGACTCTACAGCAGCTCTCTCCCAGAGCTCTGCACACCGGCAGCCGCTCTGCTAGAATCTCGTGCCCAGAGCTCTGCACACAGGCCAGAGCTCTGCCCGAATGTCTCCAGCCCAGAGCTCCGCACACAGGCCAGAGCTCTGCCAGAATGTCCCTCTCTAGTTGTTTCTTCGGCCTTATATTGTCCTCCAAGCATCCCCCCAATGAGGAGTGCACCATGTACTTTGACCTGACGCTAGTCCAAAAGACAAAGACCTGAGCCTTAATCCGAGAGGCGTGTCTGACAGCTATTTACGAAGGGCAGGTGTGGCTGCTTAGGTAGACCTCACAGCACACTGACTACATCACACACAGGGAAGGTGACACTGTGGTAAGTGTCCTAATGGGAGTTACTGCCAGCCTCTGCCCAACCGAGCCCACGCACCCAGTTGGTCAGGAAACGGTTGGGTTACAGCCTGAGAGCAGATCACTACTATATACATACATACATACATACATACATACCAGCAGACACAGTCTGCTGGGTCCAGGTACCCCACACTAGACAGGCTCCTGTTGACCACCTCTTGTGTCCACACATCCTTACAAATCCAGGGAAAAGATAAGTCTTTCGAGCCATTGATATACTGGGTGAGACGAGCAGAGAGAGAAATATTCTCAGCTGACCTTGATTTCCTGAAGAGAAGGAGTCATGACGTCAGTGAGGAAACCAAACTTAGTCTGGACTCTGGGATTCCACCTGGACTCTCAGAACATACTGAGGTGCCAGGAAACTCTGTACCTCCTATCACAGGGAAAACATCGCTGTGTGACCACCACACACCCCGCACATAGTTCAATTCCCGGCGGGGCCGAAACATTTCGAAGTGTTTCGTTACACACACACACATACATACAACAGGCCTAGTGTCTAATCGACATGTGCCTAGGACAAAATGGTAACTAACCGACAGTCCAGGGCCACCAACCCTGAATTGTCCACCGAGAGCGAGACCCCATGAGTCACCTGGCGACCCTGACGAAGCCTTCGATAGCTCTGGGATGCCTTTAGGGTGACCGCCCATGACCGTGTTTGACTAGGTCAAACACTCACCCCCTCCAAGTGTGGGAAATTTCATGATTCTTCAGAACCGTTACACCCACCCCCAGTTGGGAGAATGTAGGGGAGAGGGAACGACACCTGAGAGGTACCAGTTCTGTGTACTTATACCTACTATATTTCCTTATTTCCTTAGGCTAATTATATACTACAATAACTACTTACTATTACATTTATTTAGGTTAAATTACAGACAGTCATTTACGTATACATCAAATAGGCCGTAGGCACCTTCAGCCCGCCAGTTTGAGTGCCGATGGATTAGGATGAGGTGATGGCTAGTAGTCACATTTCAGCAGTGAGAAGGGCATGAGTGAATTCATGACTGGGTAGGGTGATTGATCTCTGTTTCAGTCATGAAATTCAACTAGGGCCTGCCGCCCCACCCTAACACCTAAAATAAAAGGCACACACCTCTATTCTCCACAGGAGGTATGTGTGTGATAAGACTATGGAGTCCCAAAGGCTCACCTATTTGTACTCACCTATTTGTGGTTGCAGGGGTCGATTCATAGCTCCTGGCCCCGCCTCTTCACTGATTGCTACTAGGTCCTCTCTCTCCCTGCTCCATGAGCTTTATCAAACCTCGTCTTATAACTATGTATGGTTCCTGCCTCCACTACGTCACTTTCTAGACTATTCCACTTCCTGACAACTCTATAACTGAAGAAATACTTCCTAACATCCCTTTGACTCATAGGAGTCTTCAACTTCCAACTGTGACCCTTGTTTCTGTGTCCCCTCTCTGGAACATCTTGTCTCTGTCCACCTTATCTATTCCTCGCAGTATTTTATATGTCGTTATCATGTCTCCCTTAACCCTCCTGTCCTCTAGTGTCGTCAGGCCGATTTCCCTTAACCTTTCTTCGTAGGACAATCCCCTTAGCTCTGGGACTAGTCTTGTTGCAAACCTTTGCACTTTCTCTAATTTCTTGACGTGCTTGACCAGGTGTGGGTCCCAAACTGGTGCTGCATACTCAAGTACGGAGTTAGCTGACCTTGATGCACACCCCAATGAAGTACACACTCAGTACAACTGGTAAACTTACATGCAAGGTGTTAGCTGTGGGTGTACCTCAGAATACGTGTTTGGGGAGTCACAACTCACGGTCTACTCTGTAGTGAGTTTTCACGTTACAGGTCCATGTCGAGGGAGTTACGGGTAAATCCGCGAGATCCACGAGAGGAGTCGCCTCTCAGCTCACTAGTGTTAACGTGACTGACTCCAAGACGTGGCTCAGCTCCCCCTAGGCGCTTCTTGGCAGGAAAAGGAATCCCTACGAATTATTTAATATATGGGTAGTGTAATTACTACGTTAAGCTGACGACTAATGCTAACTTAGCCTAAATATATGTAGTGTAAGCAGTAATGATAGCGTGGAAAGTGACCTTAGAGGTTATGAGGTTATGCCTTAGTAAGTATATGTACACAGAGCTGGCACCTCATAGGTGCTGTCCCCCCTCCCCTACATCCCCCAACTGGGGGCGGGTGTGATGGTTCCGGGGATCACTAAATTCCCCCAAAGACTTCCTCTAAAAAATATGTGAAGTATTTATAACATTCCCCTCCTTTATCATGGACCATGAGCTGGAGCCACCAATACTTAACCTAAAATAATAGTATTAACTCCTCTCCTCCAACAAGTACCATCTCACTTTCCTTGTCAGATAATAGATACTCGTCTAGATGGAAGGTTGGTGGTGAATATAGGAAAGAGTAAGGTGATGAAGATTAAAAAAAAAAAGGTAAGGAAAGACTGGATATCAGGTTGGAGAGAGAATTTAGGAGGTGAATGTATTCAGATGTTTAGGAGTGGAATTGTCAACAGATGTGTCTATGAAAGAGGAGGTGACTCATAGAACTGATGAGGGGAAAAAGGTGAGTGGTGCATTGAGGAGTCTGTGGAGACAAAGAACTTTATCCATGAAAACAAAGAGGGGAATGTATTAGAGTATAGTTATACCAACGCTCTTGTATGGGTGTGAGATATGGGTTGTGAATGTTGCAACGAGGAGAAGGCTGGAGGCAGTGGAGATGTCATGTCTGAGGGCAATGTGTGGTGTGAATATTATGCAGAGAATTCGAAGTTTGGAAATTAGGAGGAGGTGCGGGATTACCAAAACTATTATCCAGAGAGCTGAGGAGGGGTTGTTGAGGTAGTTCAGACATGTAGAGAGGATGGAACAAAATAGAATGACTTTGAGAGTGTATAAATCTGATGTAGAGGGAAGGCGGGATAGAGGACATAAGAACATAAGAAAGGAGGAACACTGCAGCAGGCCTGTTGGCCCATACTAGGCAGGTCCTTCACAATCCGTCCCACTAACAGAATATTTGCTCAACCCAATTTTCAATGCTACCCAAGAAATAAGCTTGACAATTCTACCACTCATGCGCGAGTCCCACTCAAATCCAACCCTCTCACTCATGAATTTATCCAACCTAAATTTAAAACTACCCAAGGTCCTTGCTTCAATAACCCTACTAGGCAGACTGTTCCACTCATCAACTACCCTATTTCCAAACCAATACTTTCCTATATCCTTTCTAAATCTAAACTTATCTAACTTGAATCCATTATTGCGGTTCTCTTGGAAGATACCCTCAAGACCTTATTTATATCCCCTTTATTAATACCCATTTTCCACTTGTATACCTCGATCATGTCTCCCCTCATTCTACGTCTTACAAGTGAATGTAATTTAAGGGTCTTCAATCTTTCTTCGTAAGGAAGATTTCTAATGCTATGTATTAATTTAGTCATTCTACGTTGAATGTTTTCTAACGAATTTATGTCCATTCTGTAATATGGAGACCAAAATTGAGCTGCGTAAAATTATGGAAATAAGTCAATCTGTCTGACTTTTTTGGGTTATCCTAAGTTATCTACACATATGCTGCTATGTTTGATAATCTATGTAAATGTATTTGTGTATACCTGAATAAACTTACTTACTAGGAAAGGTTGGAGGGAGGGGTTAAAGAAGGTTTTGTGTGCAAGGGGCTTGGACTTCCAGCAAGTATGCGTGATCGTGTTAGATATTAGCGAATGGAGACAAATGGCTTTTGGGACTTGACGTGCTGTTGGAGGGGTGTTTATGTTGCAGTTTTATAACTGTAGTGTAAGTGTAGTGGCAAGACAGTGATGGAGTGAATGATGGTGAAAGGTTTCCTTTTTCTGGCCACCCTGCCTTGGTGGGAATCGGTGATGCGTTAAAAAAATATACTAAACACATCAATCATATAAAATGCCTATTGATAAGAAATTCTAGTAAGACTTACAACCGGCGCAAAACAAATCAATGTCAAAACTACTCATGTAGTAAATTCTCTTGTAAGATAAAGTCACTTAATTTTTTAGAAAGGGAAGCCGTGGTCCTGCTGACGCCTCTGATGGGTAATGTGAACGTTGCTCTACGTACGCTGGTCGACCATGGCAAAGTTGGTATGGGCGTCACAACGTACATCAACATTGTCGCTAATCTGGTAAGTAAAGCCTCATCAACAGCTTCATCATCTCTGAGGTCTTTGCAAAAATCCTCCTGAAAACAGTAAACCCTGCCATCACGTAGTCTCTGCTGCCTATACTACACAAGCTCATTACAGAGGAGAAACACTAGTTACCATTTTGTCCTAGGCACATGTCAATTAGACACTAGGCCTGTTGTATATATGTGTGTGTGTATGTGTATGTAAGGAAACACTTCGAAATGTTTCTGCCCCACCGGGAATTGAACCCGGCCCCTCCGTGCGTGAAGCAAGAGCTTTACCCACTGTATGTATGTATGTGTGTATATGTGTATTACTATTTTGTCTCACTCGCTGATCAGAACCCCATTAATTTTGTTTTCACATGTGTATGTGGGACAAGCTATCATCAAGGACTGTAATTTCACTGTAGCATTACTTTGTGTTCTGCTGGAGTAAAACCTATCAAACACCTGTGACTGCTGACCACATATGCATTACTTGGTGATGATGCCTCTCTGAAGCCTACCTCAGACGAAATTTTATTACCTAATATACAAAAGCCATCAAATGGGAAGGAATATAATATGAAAATAGGTAGTTTTATGCTTCCTCTGTGTAACTATCACACAGACTGGGAGCAGCACACTCCTGATAAACTCAGTGTTGTTTGATCAGTCCCTGGACTATGATCAGTCCCAGGACCTTGATCAGTCCCAGGACCTTGATCAGTCCCAGGACCTTGATCAGTCCCAGGACTATGATCCGTCCCAGGACCTTGATCAGTTTCAGGACCTTGATCAGTCCCAGGACCTTAATCAGTTCCAGGACCTTGATCAGTCCCAGGACATTGATCAGTCCCAGGACTATGATCAGTCCCAGGACATTGATCAGTCCCAGGACTATGATCAGTCCCGGGACCTTGATCAGTTCCAGGACCTTGATCAGCCCCAGGACATTGATCAGTCCCAGGACTATGATCAGTCCCAGGACATTGATCAGTCTCAGGACCTTGACCAGTCCCAGGACATTGATCAGTCTCAGGACCTTGACCAGTCCCACGACCTTGATAAGTCCCAGAACCTTGATCAGTCCCAGGATCTTGATCAGTCCCAGGACCTTGATCAGTCCCAGGACCTAGATCAGTCCCACGGCCGAAAGAATTTCTAACAAATTTGTTCTATTGTTTGCTCACGTTTTGTTTTTTAAACTACCTGTGGGTATGAAGTATCAAGGTTCATACCTGTGGGTATCAAGTATTATAGAAACTTGTTTGGATTGGCCTCTTGTAAGTTGCACTCTGGGCAAGCACTGTTGACACCGACACTCTGAGACACTTCTCTCAGACTTACAAGTGGCTATGATACAAATTTCTATCTAATTGCAGTAAGGGGAATCCCACGCTGCCTACACAATACTGGAAGGGAGATTACTTACTTGAAAGAAAAGGGTGGGTATATGTCCTGGTCTTCCTTATATATAACCCCTCCTAACACCATGTGCAGTGGAGAAACTTTGTCTGCAAAAGATGGGGTAATTAGTGTCCTGCCTGCACCTCAGAGTTCCCTGGTTACTAGGATGTCCCTTGAGTAATATATGCAGTAAGTAACACTAGCTTCCAGACTGAACTTAAGAGACGACGCTGGTACATACCAACACAAAGGCGTCCGTCTGCTTAAGACCCACAGATAACTTCACTAACGTTTCCCCCAGAAAACTGGCCAGATACTGAGAGAAAGAAAGCCCAGTCTTACTGTAATGGGTCTGGATGGAGGCAGATTTCCACGGTACTTCGGGATCTCCTCCAGGGCCCCAGGACAGATGTTGGGTCACGTGGGGGGTGCTGCTTAATCTCAGCACGTCTTGTTCTGTCGAGGTCTGGTCTGGTAAGAACGTAGGTCACAATTTCTGACCACCACACTGCCTAGATTCAAGTGTGGGCTGCCAGTTGTCTCTAGCTAACATAACCTAATGCTTGCCTATTCAGGCCTATAACTACCTATATTAGGGTGCTAGAGCTACAGTATTAACACCTAACGTTGCCTTAATAATCCTACTATTAGTTTCTATCTGTACAAACTTGCCTAGGTGTTCCTAGGTGGATAAATCTATCAATTAAAATATACACAATAGTCACCTTCAAAAGCTGGAGTGTGTAGTTGTTTTGGTTGGGAGTGTGGGTTTATAAACTCCGAGGGCCGATCCACGGTATGTAAGGCTTTTACGGCTCACTTACCCTGTGGAACTTTTAGTGACTAAAAAAGTTTCCACAAGTATCAAGGTTCATACCTGTGGGTATCAAGTATCAAGGTTCATACCTGTGGGTATCAAGTATCAAGGTTCATACCTGTGGGTATCAAGTATCAAGGTTCATACCTGTGGGTATCAAGTATCAAGGTTCATACCTGTGGGTATCAAGTATCAAGGTTCATACCAATTAAGTTTATACTCAACCTTCACATGGGAGAGAGCAGCTTACCACGACGTTTCGGTCCGACTTGGACCATTTACAAAGTCACAGTGTCACAGACCACTATGACAAGGTCCTGGATGCTCCAGAAGATAAACAGAATGCAGATGTTATTTACACAGATTTTGCAAAAGCCTTTGTTTGACAAGTGTGACCATGGTGTAATAGCACACAAAATGCGTGATAAAGGAATAACAGGAAAAGTTGGTAGATGCATCTATAATTTCCTAACAAGTAGAACACAAAGAGTAGTAGTCAACAGAGTAAAGTCTGAGGCAGCTACGGTGAAAAGCTCTGTTCCACAAGGCACAGTACTCGCTCCCATCCTATTCCTCATCCTCATATCAGACATTGACAGGGATATAAGCCACAGTGCTGTGTCTTCCTTTGCAGATGACACCCGAATCTGTATGACAGTGTCCACCGTTGAAGACACTGCAAGACTCCAAGCAGACATAAACCAAATCTTTAAATGGGCGGCAGAAAACAATATGAAGTTCAATGATGAGAAATTTCAATTACTCAGATACGGAAAACGTGAGGAAATTAAAATCTCATCGGAGTACAAAACAATTTCCAACCAAACAATAGAGCGAAAAACTAATGTCAAAGACCTGGGAGAGATCATGACAGAAGATCTGACCTTCAAGGACCATAACACTGTAGCAATCACATCTGCTCGAAAAATGACAGGATGGATAATGAGAACCTTCAAAACCAGGGATACCAAGCCCATGTTGACACTTTTCAGGTCGCTTGTTCTATCTAGGCTGGAATATTGCTGCACACTAACTGCACCTTTCAAGGCAGGTGAAATTGCTGACCTTGAAAATGTGCAGAGAACCTTCACCGCACGCATAAGTGCGATAAACCACCTCAACTACTGGGAACGCTTGAAGTTCCTAAACCTGTACTCCCTAGAACGCAGGAGGGAGAGATACATCATTATATACAAGTGGAAAATTTTCGAGGGATTAGTACTAATCTTGCACACGAGAGTCACTCCCTACGAAAGCAAAAGACTCGGCAGGTGATGTAACATCCCCCCCAATGAAGAGCATGGGTGCCACTAGCACGTTGAGGGACAACACAATAAGTGTCAGGGGCCCAAGACTGTTCAACTGCCTCCCAGCATACATCAGGGGGATTACCAATAGACCCCTGGCTATCTTCAAGCAGGCACTGGACAGGCACCTAAAGTCGGTGCCTGACCAGCCAGGCTGTTGTTCGTACGTTGGACTGCGTGCGGCCAGCAGTAACAGCCTGGTTGATCAGGCTCTGATCCAACATGAGGCCTGGTCACAGACCGGGCCGCAGTGTGACTTTGTAAATGGTACAAGTGGGACCGAAACGTCGTGGTAAGCTGCTCTCTATAACCTGGTTATTTGTGTATTGTTCCAGTCACGTATTGTTCCAGTCACTGTATTGTTCCAGTCACTGTATTGTTCCAGTCACTGTATTGTTCCAGTCACTGTATTGTTCCAGTCACTGTATTGTTCCAGTCACTGTATTGTTCCAGTCACTGTATTGTTCCAGTTACTGTATTGTTCCAGTCACTGTATTGTTCCAGTCACTGTATTGTTCCAGTTACTGTATTGTTCCAGTCACTGTATTGTTCCAGTCACTGTATTGTTCCAGTCACTGTATTGTTCCAGTCACTGTATTGTTCCAGTCACTGTATTGTTCCAGTCACTGTATTGTTCCAGTTACTGTATTGTTCCAGTCACTGTATTGTTCCAGTCACTGTATTGTTCCTTTTTATTCTTAATAAAGTTTATACCTGAAGTCGTACCTAAATATAAGCATTTGTTACATGTATACCTTTCTACATATATATATACCCTTAAATTTATTCCATGTATCCCCCTGAATAAACTAAAGTAATGAAATTTACCATTTTTTTTACAGGTATTCAATCTTTCTCCGAATAATGCTAATTTCGGATCGTCCATCTTGGAGGCAGACAGGAAGTTGATTGCCTTGTTTGGACTTCTCTCACATCGCTTGGATCAGATAGAGTACGGGGTGGGTACAACAGTAATAATAATAATAATAATAATATTTTTATTTACTACAAGTACATGTACAAGGTATACAGACCATAGTTTACATCATGTATCCTTATGTACCCTTGTGCTCCTTGTAACTCATCTAATGACCATATAATTTGTTATTGCAAGACAAATTACTGATTTAATTTGTTTAATCTGATTTAATTAATTTTATAAATAAGACAAAAGTATAAAACTATGTTTCAAAAATGTCATGTCTAAACTATGTTCAAATTTCATAGCTTAAATACTCAACTATACTCATATTGTAAACTATTTACTAAAATTCTTACCATTTAGTTTTAAGTTAGGCATATTAGGGGCTTTTGGCCTGTACACCTCATAAAATCTCATAACCCATTATAATTCTTTGTATCATGTCCAAATAATCTATTATTATTATTATTATTATTATTACATACTACTATATAGAAAGTCCCTTGTTATGCTGAGCATTTCCCGCAAATTAGATCAGTTTTGTCCCAGGATGCGACCCACACCAGTCCACTAACATCCAGGTACCCATTTTACTGATGGGTGAACATAGACAACCGGTGTTAAGAAACACGCCAAATGTTTCTACCCTCGCTGGGAATCGAAGTCAGACCCTCGCCGTGTGAAGCGAGATCTTTAGCCACCAGGCTAGGGGCAGATCTCATATTGAAACATATTGATTCAGTTATGTTGTGTGGGAACATAGGGAGGACGAGATAGATCCACGACTATAGTAAGAGATTTGATCATAAAGGAGGAACAAAACAGAATTAAGGGCCTATTCATCCGATACAAATTTAATTAAGATACAGACTTTTATTAATGTCAGAAATTTTGAGGACTGTGCTAATTTGAGTTACAGTTGAGTTACTCATCACTCGATCTCTTGGAGTGGAAAAAGTCTCATCCTGGTTTAGGGATTCCCTAATAAGCTACTGATTTCCTCTTCCTAACGCAAATATAGAGTTAGCTAATTATTTTCAATATTTATTTTCAACATTTATCATTCTTATTCAGTTTTATTTTTCGCTCTTCGTTTTATATAATATTTGTTATATATATTTTTAGAACTATTTCCCAGGAATTTTGAATTATGAAGCAACACTGATGCATGCAATATAACCTGAGACATTTGGTTGGATGGTTAATTAATGGGGTTTAAAGCGTATAGACTACAAGAGGGTCAAAAAAGCTGCATTTAACCAGTTCACCACCACACCCAAATTATCTGAAATGGAAAATAAACTAAATAATATACAGAGAAAGATACAAACCCTTCGGTTCATATATTCTTTGCTTATAGTATATTGGTTGGTTAATTATGTTTGAGCCCTCGACTACACGAGGGTCAAGTAAAAGGACACAAATGCAACTAATGCGACATCTTATTGTGGTAACTTTTCGCTCTCCAGGAGCTTTGTCAAGTTGTTACTTAACATATTGTCGGTAATTCTACCAATATTAATACATGAGGGTCATTAAGGCAGCATGTCACCTGCCCACCACCACCCAAGACATAATTTAATCCTGAAATAGTGATTACGGTAAACACTCAGTATATACACTGGAAAATGTACACCTCTCAGGGGATAAGACATTAACGTGTTATATATGTATCATAATTTTAAATTCTGTTTTTCCTTTTGCAATTTTGCTTTATTGTTCATTTCAGTTGACAATTTTCAAGAATATAGCAGTTATTATTGTGTTCTAATGATTCATTTATATCTGCCAGTATGCTAGATGGAAGTTGAAGAAATGATGAAGAATTTTTATCCGGAACAGAAGTTTATATCAAGGCAATAATGTTTATTAAGGCAGAAACGTCGACCAAATATACAAACTGATTTTCCAGACAAATAATCATTTAGTATGGATAGATTTTTTGCTGTATATACATTTTTTTTTATAATAAACATTTGAGAAGTTTGATCAAATCTTATTTAGAATTACCACGTATCATATTATTTAAATTGAACCTTTGTTATTATAGGTTCATGGCGTTTCGAATTCTTTGCGAAATATAGCTACTGGACTCCAAGATCTGGTCCGCTGGGAAATTACCATCAATCAAATGGAAGAATACACAAAGTCTATTAACACCTTCTATCATCGATTCCTTTTATACCAGAAGATAAAGAATGAGGCAAGTTTTTTCCCTTATTTTTATTTCGGGATAATTGTCATTGTAAGTTATTCTCATATTTCTAATCATCACTTGGGAAAAGTGTCGTAAACTTCTGGTTTATGTTTAATGACTTAAAATATACGTTATAAGTCGACCTTAGTTATAAGTCAATCTTTTTTAATACACTCATCTATGTCCACTTTATTTAATTTTATATTGTGACTATATTATTTATGAAATCATCCAGTGGTTATATAAGAACATAAGGAAGAAGGAACACTGCAGCAGGCCTACTGACCCCGTACGAGGCAAGTCCTTGTCACTCCTCGGCTTAGACTAATGACCCAAATAGTCATGTCACTTCCAATTAAGGGAGAAGCACGGCATCTGACCTAGTAGCACAAGCTAGTCAGGTCTAACTCTCACCCACAAGCACCCACTCATGTATTTATCTAACCTATTTTTAAAACTACACAACGTTTTAGCTTCTATGACGGTACTCGGGAGTTTGTTCCACTCATCCACAACTCTATTACCAAACCAGTGCTTTCCTATATCCTTCCTGAATCTGAACTTTTCCAACTTGAAACCATTGCTGCGAGTCCTGTCTTGGCTGGATATTTTCAGCACGCTATTTACATCCCCTTTGTTTATTCCTGTTTTCCATTTATACACCTCAGTCATATCCCCCCTAATTCTACGCCTTTCTAGAGAGTGCAGATTCAGGGCCCTCAGTCTATCCTCATAGGGAAGATTTCTGATACATGGGATCAACTTAGTCATCCTCCTTTGTACGTTTTCCAGAGCATTTATATCCATTCTGTAATACGGTGACCTGTAATACGGTCAACGCCCCTGCGGCCCGGTCTAAGACCAGGCCTCATGGTGAATCAGAGCCTGATCAACCAGGCTGTTACTGCTGGCCGCACGCAGGCCGATGTACGAACCACAGCCCGGCTGGTCAGGCACCGACTTTAGGTGCCTGTCCAGTACCTGCTTGAAGACAGCCAGGGGTCTATTGGTAATCCCCCTTAAGTACGCTGGGAGGCAGTTGAACAGTCTTGGGCCCCTGACACTTATTGTGTTATCTCTCAACGTGCTAGTGGCAACCCTGATTTTCATTGGGGGGATGTTGCATCTTCTGCTGAGTCTTTTGCCTTCGTAGGGAGTGACTCTCGTGTGCAAGTTTGGTACTAATCCCTCTAGGATTTTCCAAGTGTATATAATAATGTATCTCTCCCGCCTGCGTTCTAGGGAGTACAGGTTTAGGAACTTCAAGCATTCCCAGTAATTGAGGTGGTTTATCGCAGTTATGCGTTCCGTGAAGGTTCTCTGCACATTTTCTAGTTCAGCAATTTCACCTGCCTTGAAAGGTGCAGTTAATGTGCAGCAATATTCCAGCCTAGATAGAACAAGCGACCTGAAAAGTGTCATCATGGGCTTGGCATCCCTGGTTTGGAAGGTTCTCATTATCCATCCTGTCATTTTTCTGGCAGATGCGATTGCTACAGTGTTATGGTCCTTGAAGGTGAGATCCTCTGACATGACCACACCCAGGTCTTTGACATTAGTTTTTCGCTCTATTGTGTGGTTGGAATTTGTTTTATATTCCGATGAAATTTTAATTTCCTCACGTTTTCCATATCTGAGTAATTGAAATTTCTCATCATTGAACTTCATATTGTTTTCTGCAGCCCATTTAAAGATTTGGTTTATGTCTGCTTGGAGTCTTGCAGTGTCTTCAGTGGTGGACACTGTCATACAGATTCGGGTGTCATCTGCAAAGGAAGACACGGCACTGTGGTTTATATCCCTGTCTATGTCCGATATGAGGATGAGGAACAAGATGGGAGCGAGTACTGTGCCTTGTGGAACAGAGCTTTTCACCGTAGCCGCCTCAGACTTTACTCTGTTGACTACTACTCTTTCCGTTCTATTTGTTAGAAAATTATAGATCCATCTACCAACTTTTCCTGTTATTCCTTTATCACGCATTTTGTGTGCTATTACACCATGGTCACACTTGTCAAAGGCTTTTGCAAAGTCTGTGTAAATAACATCTGCATTCTGTTTGTCTTCTAGAGCATCCAGGACCTTGTCGTAGTGGTCCAGTAGTTGGGGCAGACAGGAGCGACCTGCTCTAAACCCATGCTGCCCTGGGTTGTGTAATTGATGGGTATCTAGATGAGTGGCAATCTTGCTTCTTAGAACCATTTCAAAGATTTTTATGATATGGGACGTTAGTGCTATTGGTCTGTAGTTCTTTGCCAATGCTTTACTGCCGCCTTTGTGGAGTGGGGCTATGTCTGTTGTTTTTAGTAGCTGCGGGACGACCCCAGTGTCCATGCTCCCTCTCCATAGGATGTTAAAAGCACGTGATAGGGGCTTCTTCTCCTTACAACTTTCTACTTAGTATTGGACTGATGAAGCCACTGTGTGGCGAAAAGTTTCAACAATAAAGATTCCCAAGTGTTGCATATGTGTCTAATTTATCAACTTGTCGGTTTTCTGAACCATTCGTCTACATCCTGTCTGACACAGCAACATCTTGGGATCTTCATACAAACGAATTCTTCAACACTTGTCCAACCTTTGGACGAAGACCTACTTCGACTAGTGGATGGTACCACTATGACCCCGCCTCCTCCTGCTTCACCTCACCTGTCTACAGTATATAAGAAACCTCCATTGCCCTATGCTGTATGCCGGGTCACCATTCGGAGAAGACCCGGGCCGGATGTACCGGCGAACATACAACAACAACAACCTATGATGTACTTACTACCAGATTGATGGACTGAACACATCGACTCCAGGCCGAGGGACTGATTACCTCAAACTCCTCCTCTCCTTACAACTTTCTACTTTGTATTGGACTGATGAAGCCACTGTGTGGCGAAACGTTTCCACGATAAAGATACCCAAGTGTTGCATATGTGTCTAATTTATCAGTTCTTGATGAACACGGAGTTCCATTAGTCTGGGCCTGGAGCGGAGTGCATGGGCATGTCATTTATCGCCTCTTCGAAGTCATTTGGCGTCAGAATAAAGTCAGATAGGTTTGCGTTCATCAAGTTCTGTGGACCTCTCATAAAAAAAAAATCATTTAGGTCTTCGACTTTCAGTCTGGTTAGCGGCTTGCTAAAAACTGAGTCATACTGGGACTTTAGTATCTCACTCATTTCCTTGCTGTTATCTGTGTAGGACCCATCCCGTTTTAGTAGGGGCCCAATACTGGTTGTTGTTCTCGACTTTGATTTGGCATAAGAAAATAAATACTTTGGGTTTCTTTCAATTTCATTTATGGCTTTTAGTTCTTCCCGCATTTCTTGATTTATGTAAGATTCCTTTATGTTAAGTAAAAGGACACAAATGCAACTAATGAGACATTTTATTGCATTTGTGTTCTTTTACTTAACATATTGTCGGTAATTCTACCAATATTAATACAAGATTCCTTTAGTTTTAGTTCGATGTTTGCTATTTCTCTGACCAGTGTCTCCCTACGTATTTCAGATATATTGGCCTCTTGTAGCCGCTCTGTTATTCTTTGCCTTCGCCTGTATAGGGAGCGCCTTTCTCTTTCTAGTTTGCATCTTCTCATCCTTTTCCTTAAGTGAATTTGTCTTGAGCAAACCTCAAGTGCCACAGAGTTAATTTGTTCTAGACATAGGTTAGGATCTGAGATGCTTAGGCTATCTTCCCAGTTTACATCATTTAGGACTTGGTTTACTTGGTCCCACCTTATGTTTTTGTTATTGAAGTTGAATTTGGTGAAGGCTCCCTCGCGACTGATCACATTTTGTTGATCTGGGGCTCCCCGCATACATGTCTGGACCTCTATTATGTTGTGATCTGAGTATATTGTTTTTGATATGATGACATTTCGTATCAGATCATCATTGTTGGTGAAGATGAGGTCCAGCGTATTCTCTAATCTTGTGGGCTCTACTATTTGCTGGTTTAAGGTGAATTTGGTGCAGAGATTTAAAAGTTCATGTGTGTGCGAGTTTTCATCTGAGCTGCCTCCTGGTGTTATCTCTGCTACCAAATTATTTGCAATATTCCTCCATTTTAGGTGCCTTAGGTTGAAGTCCCCCAGGAGCATAATGTTGGGGGCAGGGGCTGGAAGGTTTTCCCGAAAGTGGTCAATTTTCAGAAGCTGTTCCTGGAATTGTTGGGACGTCGCATCTGGAGGCTTGTATACAACCACGATGACCAGGTTTTGATTCTCGATCTTTACTGCTAAAACTTCAACTACATCATTTGAGGCAATTAGTAGTTCTGAGCATATAAGTGACTCTGTGATATACAGGCCAACTCCCCCCCCTTTTTTTGGCTTTTCACTCTGTCACATCTGTCACATATGTATAGGTTGTAGCCAGGGATCCATTTTTCATTGTCCAAGTGATCCTTTATGTGGGTCTCTGTGAAAGCTGCAAACATTGCATTTGACTCTATAAGCAGTCCACGGATGTAAGGTATTTTGTTGTTCGTCTCTGGCTTTAGACCCTGTATATTTGCAAAGATGAATGTCGTCGGATTGGTGGAATTGGTGGTATGGGGGGATTCTTTTTTTGCTGGTACTAATATCTGTTTTTTCTGGAGTGGAGGCCATTGACTGTGGTTCCACTCCAGAAATGATCGCAGTTAGTATACGATTTCTGTTATTTCCTGCCAGCTTTTTTTCTTTCCTGGCGCTAAAAAACCTCTCTCTCTGGAGTGGCTTTGGCTACCCAGGTTTTCCCATGTTCTGTGTCGTCTTGTACCCTTTAGGTGGTGTGCCTGGCAATATAGGTTATAGCACTGTCTTTCCTGAACTGATGAGTGACACATTTCAGGGTGGAAAAGCTTACAGAAAGGGAGGTTGCATTTTCCTGTTGTCATATGGGCATGGCATTTTCTGGGGTGGTCAAAGTTGCATGTCCCATCTGTTTTCCCAGAAATTCCATGCCTGCAGATACCAAATGCATAATATTTGCATTGGCCTGGTGTGTTTGCCTTGTTTTTTTGTGACTGTGTTCCCTAATGTATTCCCTATTGGTGCGTGTTTTCCTGTCTCATTTCTATCTTCAGCACTAGTGCTAACATCCCCTTTTGTTCCATCTCCAACACTAGCACCCTCAGGAGCACTGTCCTCCAGGACAACACTAGCACCCTCAGGAGCACTGTCCTCTAGGACAACACTAGCACCCTCAGGAGAACTATCCTCTAGGACAACACTAGCACCCTCAGGAGCACTGTTTTCTAGGACAACACTAGCTCCCTCAGGAGCACTGTCCTCCAGTACAACACTAGCACCCTCAGAACTATTCTCTAGGACAACACTATCACCCTCAGGAGCGCTGTCGTTCAAGACAGCCCCTTTCAAACCACCCATCTTATTTTCCCAGCTGTCATACCATGTTGACATGTCTTTTAAGAAGGATGTTTTATTGGTGTTCTTGTCTTTTAATATAGATGCAATTTCCTCATACAGGTGTATCTTGTTTGGGCAGACCCAAAAACATCTCTCTGAGTTTATGTCAAGTGTGGTCACTGGTTGAAAATCCCTGCATATACCATGGGACCATAGACCACAGAGATTGCAAGCAATCCAGGCCTGTTTTCGTCCCTTACCCTTTCTACAGACTACTTCTAGCTAGCTAGTCTATAATTTCTCGAAGTATTTAGTTGTTTTTAACAGTTCCTCTGATTGGCTTATTTCCAACGAATCCGTTTGAATCCGGTCCTTTGTTTACTTATTTCTTGGACGAATCCGGTTTGTGCTCACTATATATATTTTTACTAATAACCACCTTAAGGTAGATCTGTCTATTTGTATTGTATCTATTTGTTGTAGTTGCTGTTTGGGTGTTTAATAAGGGCGTGTAAACCCCGTCAGCTTATGAATCCGGTCAGAGGATACCTTGTTTTCAACGAATCCGTTTGAATCCGGCCGTTTCGTTCACTTGTTCTTGACGAATCCGGCGAATCCGGATTAGTGGATCACTTATTTGGGCGTATCCAGTCGGTGATTTTGGACTAGCACATGAAAAGGACTACTGGAAGAATAATTAACAGTAATATGTGTTCAGTTTGATACAAAAAATATAACTTGCGGGTTGGAGCAGCCGTGGCTTCTGAAGATGAAGATTATTGGAGGAATATTTGATTTTCGTTGTGTATATTGCGACCGCTGCTAACTACACGTTTAGTGTATTACCACAAACTGTTTACGTCACTCCATCGCAATAAGTACCGCTTTGTTACTGGTTAATAGCTACGGCAACACTGTAAGGTTTCTGAATGATGACACTAGGTGGATGGTATCACTAAATTTTAGGTCAGGTACACTGGCAGGTTCAAAGATGGTGATGGACCAGGTGCTTTGGCTCCCTCAGTACCCTGGTGATGGACCAGGTGCTTCAGCTCCTTTAATACCTTGGTGATGGACCATTTGGTCTTCTCCAAATGGTGACCCGGCATTGGCCCCCTAGGTAGAGGGTGTCGGTCATCTTCTTTCTTTCTTGCTGTGGCTCCCCATGATAAGGAGTGTCTTCTGACGTCGCATCTTCATCAGCAGATATTGGTACTTCAGGCTGTGGTTCTACCTACATAGGAAGAAGAAGGATGGGGGATAAGAAAGAAGGAAGTGAGAGAAAGAATAGCTGTAGTGGGTAGTCTTGGTCGTCGTCGGGGTTCTCCGGCGTCGTCATCGAGGGGGCGGGTGGGTGGCTAGGACTGGGAGCAGTGTCTCCAAGTCATGGGTGGCCAGGTAAACCAGCCGGGCTGCTTTGTCCTCGCGGGTCAGATCCCCAGGTGCCATCGGGAAGTGCCTGCGGCGGATGGACGTCGTCGCAGGACAGTCAAGCATGTAGTGAACTAGAGGCTTTGGAACCATCCGGTCGCAGTGGCGGCAAAGCTCCTCACTCATGAGTTCGATGAGGCGCTTTGCAGTAGGGTAGCCGAGGCGCAGGCGGTGGACGCTGACTTGCAGCTCCCTGTTCAGTTTCCTCATGTTTGGTGGGGGCTCCCTACGTGTCGCTCTGTCATACCAGTGCCGGCTCCGAGATGCTCCCGGTGCTGGTAGTGGGCGTCTGGCTGCCGAAGCTGCCCCCAGGTGCACCTGCCTGCGGCTAATGGCAATTGTAGTCGCAGGTTGGGCCGCAAGTGTGGCAGACTTAGCCGCCCCATCTGCCGCATCATTCCCAGCATCATCGCCCACGCAGTGGGCGAAACGTTGTCAATAAAGGATCACATTATACTGCTTATGTGTTTATTTTTCCATTGTGTGGTGACCTTTGTCACCACACACCATGTGCCTTGTGGAACAGAGCTTTTCACAGTAGCTGCCTCAGACTTTATTATTACTCTTTGTGTTCTATTTTTTAGGAAGTTATAGATCCATCTACCAACTTTTCCTGTTATTCCTTTATCACGCATTTTGTCCGCTATTACACCATGGTCACACTTGTCAAAGGCTTTCACAAAGTTTGTGTATAATACATCTGAATTTTGTTTATCCTCTACAGCATCCAGGACCTTGTCATAGTGATCCAGTAGCTGGGACAGACAGGAGAGACATGTCCTGTCTGCACTGGGTTGTGTAAATGATGGGTATCTAGGTGGTTGGCGATCTTGTTCTTAGAACCCTGTTAAATATTTTTATGTATGGGACGTTAGTGCTATCAGTTTGTATGGGACGTTAGTGCTGTCAGTTTGTATGGGACGTTAGTGCTGTCAGTTTGTAGTTTTTTGCAACTACTTTACTGCAACATTTGTGGAGTGTAACTTTGTCTGTTGTTTTAGTGACTGTGGGAAGACTCATGTGTCCATGCTTCCTCTCCATGCTGAAGGCACATGGCCTCTTGCAGTTCTTAATGAACATGGCGTTCCACGAGTTCGGGCCTGGGACAGAGTCCATGGGCATGCCATTAATTGCTTTTTCGAAGTCTTGTGGTTTTAGGATATTATCAGAGATTTTTAAAATGACCAAATTTTGAGTTTCGGTCGTAAAAAAATCATTTAGATTGTCGACCCTTAGTCTGGTTAATGGCTTGCTGAACAATGATTCGTATTGGGACTTTAGTATCTCACTCATTTCTTTTCTGTCATCTGTGTAGGTCCCATCTCGCCTAAGCAGGGGTCCAATGCTGGATGTTGTTTTTACCTATGATTTGGCATAAGAGAAGTATTTTGGATTTCTTTCAGTTTCTTTTATGACTTTAAGTTCTTCCCGAGATTCTTGTCTCTTGTAAGATTCCTTAAGCTTAAGTTCGATATTTGCTCTTTCTATGACCAGTCCCTCCCTTCGTATTTCAGATATATTGGCCTCTCTCAGCAGCTCTGTGATTCTTCACCTTCACCTGTATAGGAAGCGTCTCTCTCTAGTTTACATCTTCTCTTTATTTTTCTTAATGGAATGTGTCTTTAGCGAACCTCAAGTGCCACAGTTCATTTTTTCTAGGCAAATGTTCGGATCCGTGTTGTTTAGGATATCTTCCCAGCTTGTTTCACGTAGGACATGGTTGACTTGTTCCCATGGTATGTTTTTGTTATTGAAGTTGAATTTGGTAAAGACACACTCATGACTGATCACAGCCCCGGTAGCCTGGTGGCTAAAGCTCTCGTTTCACGCACGGAGGGCCTGGGTTCAATTCCCGGCGGGGCAGAAACATTTTGAAGTGTTTCCTTACACACACACACACACACACACACACACACACACACACACACACATACATACAACAGGCCTAGTGTCTAATCGACATGTGCCTAGGACAAAATGGTAACTAACATTTTGCTGGTCAGGAGCCCTGTGCATACATGTCTGTACCTTTACGTTGTGATCTTAGTGTATCGTCTTTGATACAGTTATATTACATATCAGATCAGGCCGATGTACGAACCACAGCCCGGCTGGTCAGGCACCGACTTTAGGTGCCTGTCCAGTACCTGCTTGGAGGCAGTTGAACAGTCTTGGGCCCCTGACACTTATTGTGTTGTCTCTCAACGTGCTAGTGGCACCCCTGCTTTTCATTTGGGGGATGTTACATCGTCTGCCGAGTCTTTTGCTTTCATAGGGAGTGACACTCGTGGGCAAGTTTGGTACTAATCCCTCTAGGATTTTCCAAGTGTATATAATAATGTATCTCTCCCGCCTGCGTTCCAGGGAGTACAGGTTTAGAAACTTCGAGCGTTCCCAGTAATTGAGGTGGTTTATCGCAGTTATGAGTGCCGTGAAGGTTCTCTGCACATTTTCAAGGTCAGCAATTTCACCCGCCTTGAAAGGTGCAGTTAATGTGCAGCAATATTCCAGCCTAGATAGAACAAGCGACCTGAAAAGTGTCAAGTGAAAGTGAAGTTGTAAGTGAAGATGAGGTCCAGCATATTTTCTAGTCTTGTAGGCTCTATTATTTGTTGGTTTAAGGTGAATTTGGTGCAGAGATTTAATAGCTTGAGTGTGTGTGTGAATTTTCAGCTGAGCTGCCTCCTGGAGTGACCTCTGCTAAAATATTATTTGCTATACTCCTCCAGTTTAGGTGTCTCAAGTTGAAATCTCCCAGTAGTGAGATGTTTGGGTCAGGAGTTGGAAGATTTTCTAGACAGTGATCAGTATTCAAAAGCTGTTCCTGGAATTGTTGGAATGTTTTCGATCTTTACTGTCAAAGTTTCAACTACATCATTAGAGGTGATTAGTAGTTCTGAGAAAATGAGCGACTCAGTGACGTACTGGCCAACATACTCTTGTTATCTGTTTAGTCTGTTGCATCTGAATAGGTTACATCCTGGTATGTAAAACAATATATAATAAATGTACCAGTGTAATAATGTATATTTAGTATTGTGAATTTTTTTATCTGAGACATGAGCTGAACATATAAATTGGGACTCTTACTGGGGAGGGCAGAGTAGAAGTTGACTTAGTCAACGAAAGTATAATGAGCAAATTTTTTTAATACATATTGTATGTTGCTTGAACAGTCTCTCATTTCAGAAAATTGGATCTAAAAGATATTCTTTTAACAGATAGAGGATCACACACTACTAGACTTTGCCAACTCCATAGTGTCCCATGACCCACATTCAGTAATGGCATCCATGGTTCACTTATATACAATGTCAGCGCCGGAGGCTGCTCAGAGAGCCAACCTGCGCTTATTCTCACACCTACAGGTACAGTACAATGATCTTTTTTTATATAGTAGAAATTGTGTTAGAATTATATATATATATATATATATATATATATATATATATATATATATATATATATATATATAATGACACCTACTTGCCATACTCCGTAGCCGAAGGGGGTGGAGCTGCTAGCCACAGGGAGACCCAGAAGACTCGCAAATATGAAGACCTTCCCCCTTGCTATAACTTCATCCCAATAGGGTCGGAGACCCATGGAGCATGGGGCAAGTGTGCTTTAAAGTTTCTCAAAGAGCTGGGTGAAAAACTCATCATAGAAACCAAGGACCACAGGGCGACCAGCTTCCTCTTTCAGAGACTCAGTGTTGCGATCCAGAGGGGAAATGCCTGCAGCATTCTGGGCACGCAGCCCACTGCCGGGGAGCTGGACGAAGTATTTGACATGTAGCTCTGAGTTGTTATCTATGTTGTTTTACTCCCTATTGTATTCTTGTCAATGTATTTTGTCAATGTATTTTGTCAAGGCATTTTGTCAATGTATTTTGTCTTGAAATAAAGTTTATATATAGTATATATATATATATATATATATATATATATATATATATATATATATATATATATATATATATATATATATATATATATATATATATATATATATGTCGTGCCGATTAGGTAAAACTGGTCAATTAGCAAGAACTCATCTAAAATTAAATTCTTTCTAAAATTTTCTCTATACGTTTAAAGATATATATTTTTCATTTATGTTAATGTAAGAATTTAGAATTTTGTACCAAGAGAAACTTTGAAAACCTACCTAACCTTATTACAACAAGTGCAATTTAATTTAGCCTAACCCAACTAAATATATTTTAGATACGTTAACATTAATTTAATAATAAACAAACAAAATGAAATATATTTTTTCGTTATGTTCAGAATGATTTTGGCGAAATTATTGCATACACAAATTTTCACTTGTCTTATATGGCAAGGTGAGCGTTGCTATTTAAGCCAAAATCGAAGTTTTACCTAATCGGCGACATATATATATATATATATATATATATATATATATATATATATATATATATATATATATATATATATATATATGTCGTGCCCATTAGGTAAAACTGGTCAATTAGCAAGAACTCATCTAAAATTGTCCTTTCTAAAATTTTCTCTTATACGTTTAAAGATATATTTTTTCATTTATGTTAATGTAAGAATTTATAATTTTGTACCAAGAGAAACTTTGAAAACCTACCTAACCTTATTACAACAAGCGCAATTTAATTTAGCCTAACCCAACTAAATATATTTTAGATACATTAACATTAATTTAATAATAAACAAACACAATGAAATATATTTTTTTCGTTATGTTCAGAATGATTTTGGCGAAATTATTGCATACACAAATTTTCACTTGTCTTATATGGCAAGGTGAGCGTTGCCATTTAAGCCAAAATCGCCAGTTTTACCTAATCGGCACGACATATATATATATATATATATATATATATATATATATATATATATATATATATATATATATATATATTATTTTTTTTCAACAAGTCGGCCGTCTCCCACCGAGGCAGGGTGACCCAAAAAGAAAGAAAATCCCCAAAAGAAAATACTTTCATCATCATTCAACACTTTCACCACACTCATACATAATCACTGTCTTTGCAGAGGAGCTCAGATACGACAGCTGAGAATAGTCCCTCCCAGCTGTCACTATCTCAGACCCCTCCTTTAAAGTGCAGGCATTGTACTTCCCATTTCCAGGACTCAAGTCCAACTAAATCAATTAACTAGTTTCCCTGAATCCCTTCACAAAATGTTACCCTGCTCACACTCCAACAGATCGTCAGGTCCCAAAAACCATTCGTCTCCATTCACTCCTATCTAACACGCTCACACATGCTTGCTGGAAGTCCAAGCCCATCGCCCACAAAACCTCCTTTACCCCCTCCCTCCAACCTCCGCCTTCCTTCCCCTACAGATTTATATGCTCTCCAAGTCATTCTACTTTGATCCATTCTCTCTAAATGACCAAACCACCTCAACAACCCCTCTTCAGCCCTCTGACAAATACTTTTAGTAACTCCACATCTCCTAATTTCTACACTTCGAATTTTCTGCATAATATTTACACCACACATTGCCCTTAGACAGGACATCTCCACTGCCTCCAGCCGCCTCCTCGCTGCAGCATTTGCATCCTATGCTTCACACCAATATAAGAGTGTTGGTACCACTATACTCTCTTACATTCCCTTCTTTGCCTCCATGGATAACATTTTTTGTCTCCACATATACCTCAATGCACCACTCACCTTTTTTCCTTCATCAATTCTATGGTTAACCTCATCCTTCATAAACCCATCCGTTGACACGTCAACTCCCAAATATCTGAAAACATTTACTTCTTCCATAATCCCTCTCTCCAATGTGATATCCAATTTTTCTTTATTTAAATCGTTTGATACCCTCATCACCTTACTCTTATCTATGTTCACTTTCAACTTTCTACCTTTACACACCCTCCCAAACTCGTCCACTAACCTTTGCAACTTTTCTTTAGAATCTGCCATAAGCACAGTATCATCAGCAAAAAGTAATTGTGTCAACTCCCATTTTGCATTTAATTCCCCATAATTTAATCCCACCCTTCTCCCCAACACCCTAGCATTTACTTCTTTTACAACCCCATCAATAAATATATTAAACAACCATGGTGACATTACACATCCCTGTCTAAGACCTACTTTTACTGGGAAGTAATCTCCCTCTCTCCTACACACCCTAACCTGAGCCTCACTATCCTCATAAAAACTCTTTACAGCCTTCAGTAACTTACTACCTATTCCATACACTTGCAACATTTGCCACATTGCTCCCCTATCCACTCTGTCATATGCCTTTTCTAAATCCATAAATGCAATGAAAACTTCTCTACCTTTATCTAAATACTGTTCACATATATGCTTCACTGTAAACACTTGATTTACACATCCCCTTCAAACTCTAAAGCCTCCTTGCTCATCTGCAATCCTACTCTCTGTCTTACCTCTAATTCTTTCAATAATAACCCTGCCATACACTTTACCTAGTATACTCCGTAAACTTATTCCCCTATAATTCTTACAATCTCTTTTATCCCCCTTCCCTGTATATAAAGGAACTATACATGCTCTCTGCCAATCCATAGGTACCTTCCCCTCTTTCATACATTTATTAAACAAAAATACCAACCACTCCAGCACTATATCCCTCCCCTGCTATTAACATTTCTGTCATGATCCCGTCAGTTCCATCTGCTTTACCCCCTTTCATTTTACGTAATGCCTCACGCACCTCCCCCACACTCACATCCTGCTCTTCTTCACTCCTAAACGATGTTGTACCTCCCTGGTCAGTACATGAAATTACCGCCTCCCTTTTTTCATCGACATTTAAAAGTTCCTCAAAATATTCCCGCCATCTACCCAATACCTCCAGCTCCCCATCTACTAACTCCCCTACTCTGTTTTTAACTGACAAATCCATTCGTTCCCTAGGCTTTCTTACCTTGTTTATCTCACTCCAAAAATTTTTCTTGTTTTCAGCAAAATTTCTTTACAGAGCCTCTCCCATTCTTTCATCTGCTCTCCTTTTGCACTCTCTCACCACTCTCATCACCTTTCTTTTACTCTCCATATACTCTGCTCTTCTATTAACACTTCTGTTTTGTAAAAACCTCTGATAAGCTACCTTTTTCTCTTTTATCACACCCTTTACTTCTTCATTCCACCACTTACTCCTCTTTCCTCCTGCACCCACCCTCCTATAGCCACAAACTTCTGCCCCACATTCTAATACTGCATTTTTAAAACTATCCCAACTCTCTTCAACACCCCCACTACTCATACTTGCACTATCCCACCTTTCTGCCAATAGTTGCTTAAATCTCACCATAACCTCCTCCTCCCTTAGTTTATACACTTTTACCTCTCTCTTACTTGCTGTTTCCATTTTCTTTTTGTCCCATCTACCTTTTACTCTAACTGTAGCTACAACTAAATAATGATCCGATATATCCGTTGCCCCTCTATAAACATGTACATCCTGAAGCCTACCCATCAACCTTTTATCCACCAATACATAATCTAATAAACTACTTTCATTACGTGCTATATCATTCCTTGTATACTTATTTATCTTCTTTTTCATAAAATATGTATTACTTATTACCAAACCTCTTTCTACACATAGCTCTATTAACGGTTCCCCATTTACATTTACCCCTGGCACCCCAAATTTACACTTTTACCTCTCTCTTACTTGCTGTTTCCATTTTCTTTTTGTCCCATCTACCTTTTACTCTAACTGTAGCTACAACTAAATAATGATCCGATATATCCGTTGCCCCTCTATAAACATGTACATCCTGAAGCCTACCCATCAACCTTTATCCACCAATACATAATCTAATAAACTACTTTCATTACGTGCTATATCATTCCTTGTATACTTATTTATCTTCTTTTTCATAAAATATGTATTACTTATTACCAAACCTCTTTCTACACATAGCTCTATTAACGGTTCCCCATTTACATTTACCCCTGGCACCCCAAATTTACCTACTACTTCCTCCACAACATTTTTACCCACTTTAGCATTAAGATCCCCAACCACAATGACTCTCTCACTTGGTTCAAAACTCCCCACACACTCACTCAACATTTCCCAAAATCTCTCTCTCTCTCTCCTCTACACTCCTCTCTTCTCCAGGTGCATACACGCTTATTATGACCCACTTTTCGCATCTGACCCTTATTTTAATCCACATAATCCTTGAATTTAAACATTTATACTCCCTCTTTACCTGCCATAACATCCAGGAAATCAAGCTTCTTTTCATTCATAACATCTACAATCATCTCTTTCTTATCATTTGCACAACATCCAAGCACATTCAGACATCCCACTTTGACGGTTTTCTTCTTTTTCTTTTTAGTAAGCTATACAGGAAAAGGGGTTACTAGCCCATTGTTTCCGGCATTTTAGTTGACTTTTACAACACGCATGGCTTACGGAGGAAAGATTCTTATTCCACTTCCCCATGGATATGAAAGGAAAAACAATAAGAACAAGAACTATTAAGATAAAAATCAAAGAAAACTTAGATAAGTGTGTATACATAAATGTGTATATGTATATGTAGTGTGACCTAAGTGTAAGTAGAAGTAGCAAGACGTACCTGAAATCTTGCATGTTTATGAGACAGAAAAAAGACACCAGCAATCCTACCATCATGTAAAACAAATACAGGCTTTTGTTTTACACTCACTTGGCAGGACGGTAGTACCTCCCTGGGTGGTTGCTGTCTACCAACCTCATGTTGGATCAGAGCCTGATCAACCAGGCTGTTACTGCTATCCACACGCAGTCCAACGTACTAACTACAGCCTGGCTGGCCAAGTACCGACTTTAGGTGCCTGTCCAGTGCCTGCTTGAAGACAGCCAGGGGTTTGTTGGTAATCCCCCTGATGTATGCTGGGAGGCAGTTGAACAGTCTTGGGCCCCTGACACTTATTGTGTTGTCTCTCAACGTGCTAGTGGCAACCCTGCTTTTCATTGGGGGGATGTTGTATCTCTCCCGCCTGCGTTCTAGGGAGTACAGGTTTAGGAACTTCAAGCGTTCCCAGTAATTGAGGTGGTTTATCGCAGTTACGCGTGCCGTGAAGGTTCTCTGCACATTTTCTAGGTCAGCAATTTCACCTGCCTTGAAAGGTGCAGTTAGTGTGCAGCAATATTCCAGCCTAGATAGAACAAGCGACCTGAAAAGTGTCAACATGGGCTTGGTATCCCAGGTTTTGAAGGTTCTCATTATCCATCCTGTCATTTTTCTAGCAGATGCGATTGCTAGGTTGTTATGGTCCTTGAAGGTGAGATCCTTTGACATGATCACCCCCAGATCTTTGACATTAGTTTTTCGCTCTATTGTGTGGTTGGAATTTATTTTGTACTCCGTTGAAATTTTAATTTCTTCACGTTTTCCATATCTGAGTAATTGAAATTTCTCATCATTGAACTTCATATTGTTTTCTGCAGCCCATTTAAAGATTTGGTTTATGTCTACTTGGAGTCTTGCAGTGTCTTCAGTGGTGGACACTGTCATACAGATTCGGGTGTCATCTGCAAAAGGAAGACACGGCACTGTGGCTTATATCCCTGTCTATGTCCGATATGGGATGAGGAACAGGATGGGAGCGAGTACCCTTGTGCCTTTATGTGCCAACAGATTTTTCACTGTAGCCCCTCAGACTTTACTCTGTTGACTACTACTCTTTGTGTTCTACTTGTTAGGAAATTATAGATCCATCTACAACTTTTCCTGTTATTCCTTTATCACGCATTTTGTGTGCTATTACACCATGGTCACACTTGTCAAAGGCTTTTGCAAAGTTGTGTATAACATCTGCATTTTGTTTGTCTTCTAGAGCATCCAGGACCTTGTCGTAGTGGTCCAGTAGTTGTGACAGACAGGAGCGACCTGCTCTAAACTCATGCTGCCCTGGGTTGTGTAATTAATGGGTATCTAGATGAGTGGCGATCTTACTTCTTAGAACCCTCTCAAAGATTTTTATGATATGGGACGTTAGCGCTATTGGTCTGTAGTTCTTTGCTATTTTTACTGCCCCTTTGTGGAGTGGGGCTATGTCTGTTGTTTTTAGTAACTGCGGACGACCCCAGTGTCCATGCTCCCTCTCCATAGGATGTTAAAAGCACGTGATAGGGTTTCTTGCAGTTCTTGATGAACACGGAGTTCCATGAGTCTGGGCCTGGAGCGGAATGCATAGGCATTTCATTTATTGCCTTTTCGAAGTCATTTGGCTTCAGGTTAATGTCAGATAGGCTTGCTCTGCCAAGTTCTGTGGCACTCTCATAAAAATTCATTTAGGTCTTCGACTTTCAGTCTGGTTAGCGTCTCTAAAAACTGAGTCATACTGGGACTTTAGTAACTCACTCATTTCTTGCTTGTCATCTGTGTAGGACCCATCCCTTTAAGTAGAGGCCCAATACTGTGTTGTTCTTGATTTTGATTTGGCATAAGAAAGAAATACTTTGTTTTTTTCAATTTCATTTATGGCTTTTAGTTCTTCCTGCGTTTCTTGATTCCTGTAAGATTCCTTTAGTTTTAATTCGATGTTTGCTATTTTTCTGACCAGTGTCTCCCTACATATTTCAGATATATTGGCCTCTTGTAGCCGCTCCGTTATTCTTTGCCTTCGCATGTACAGTGTACCCCCGAGTATCGTAAGGCTCGTATATCGTAAAACTCATGTTACGTAAGCTTTTTTCGATTTCGTGTATTGTAAATGGACTCGTGTATCATAACGTATTAGACCTGTCTGCCTGCTCCGCGCCTGCCCTGCGCCTGCGCAGGATGCAAGTTAAGCAATTAATTGATAGAAAATGACGACTCAAAACTTAACTTCTACAATGTTTGAGATTATAGGGACACTGACAAGAATGCAGTACTGTGCCACCATCTCCTCCAAGTGTAAGTGTAAGTATTTCTTATTTATATAAGTGTGAATATTTCTTATGTATAAATTAAAGTGTAAATGTTTCTTATTTATAAATTATGCACATTGTTTGTGTGATAGTAATGGTTGCTTTCTGCTGAAACCGATAACCAACCATAACACAAGACACTCCACCAGTTCTTAGATTCGTACTGACATGTTTTATTCATTCTAGAGTTTATATCGTGTTTCTATGTTATTAATATTATTTATTATGTCATTAGATGAATTGTGCTAGATAAATGAGCCGCTAGAGTTCATATTATGTCGTATTGAAGGGCTATCTTGCCTGCCTCAAACAAACCTCTCTGACTCTTTCATCTTCCTTAAGGGAAGGTCTTCAGTAAAGGTAAAACTGATTCAAATGTTCATTTATCCATTAAATTAGTGCTTTATATTTATTTCTCATTGTTTTCTGTATGTAAAACTATATGTATTTGTTCTTTAAAAATGAATTTTTGGTGAAAAGTTTGGGTGAAACGATTATATTGTATTTACATTATTTCTTATGGAAATAAGGTTTGATACGAATTTTCATGTTAGTAATAGCTCCTGAACGGATTAATTCTGTATAGTTATTACAACCTCAGGTTCAATGGCCTGTTAACCTGAGTGTAAAAGGGAGCTTGGAGCAAAGAAACACAGTAGAAAATGCTTTGAATTTGTATTTCCTTCAAGCAGTTATGAATATATAAGACTTTTGTCTTTTCCTTCACCAAGTAAATAAAAGGGCTTTTTACACATATGTACACTATATACAAAGGAGTAGTATTTAGTGCACGCCACCATTGTCTAGGCTAAGCAGCAGCCAAAAGACAGACAACTTTCCACAACCAGCTCTATGCAGGAATTCCAATGACAAACCGCAAGTGGTATCCATGTCACCTTTGTCATTGTTAAACTCGCATTTAATTGGCTGAACCAGTCGTTGATTTGATGATGGGGCCCATCCCAAACCCTAACGATGGTTCGCTGGTTGGAGGGGAGCCTATGTGGGTGTGTTTAACATGCTCCAAATAAAGGTTACATACTCTTTGCATGCAACACCCCCACCCCAAGAGGGCTCAGGACTAGGCTTCCACCTCAAATGGGTAGAGTGCCACCATGGCACATTATAATAATGGGACCGCCTTTCCCCTCAACCATCCCGCTCATTAGATAAAGCTAAACTTTTCTCGAGACATAAAGTCCGGCTTTAAACTTAAGAGTGAGACAGCAGACGGTAGGGCTAGCGTAGGTCCAAGGTGCCTGCGGTCGGTAGCAGGGCACCCCCCGCTAAAAAAAAAAAAACCCACTAGGGGAAAAAAAAAGGCTGGTTCCACCCAAAGTCCCTAACACATCCTAACTAAATGCAATGACTTCTGGACAATACATCAGCTAGCGAATTATTTTTTCCAGCAATGTGTATAATTTTTATATTGTAGGGTTGCAACCTAATACTCCAACGCATGAGTCTGGTATTTTGATTCTTCATACGTTGAAGGTAAACCAGAGGGTTGTGGTCACTGTAGATGGTGACCACCTGAGAGGACTGGCCCACGTAGACATCAAAATGCTCTAATGCCAGAAGTAGAGCCAGGCCCTCCTTCTCTATAGTAGAGTAGGCCCTCTGGTGTGGTTGGTATTTGGCCGAAAAATATGCCACAGGCTGCAACCCATCATCCCCAGATTGCAGAAGCACTGCCCCCACCCCAGATTCACAAGCGTCAATCTGCAAGGAAAATGGTTTTGAAAAGTCTGGAGACAACAGAATGGGTGCAGTACAAAGTAATCTCTTTGCTTTTGTAAAGGCATCTTGACATTCTGGGGTCCAAATAAAGGGAACTTTGTGACTGGTAAGTGAGGTTAGAGGTGCAATGATATCTGCAAAATATTTATAGAATCTTCTATAAAACCCTACCATCCCTAGAAAACGTTGAAGGGATTTCCTGTCAGGGATGACTGGATAATTTTTAATGGCCAGAATTTTTGCAAATTTAGGGGCCACTTTGCCACTACCTACTGCATGGCCCAGAAAATTAATAGTAGATTGGCCAAAGGATGACTTTGATAAATTAACAGTTAAATGAAAACTCTGGAAGGTCTCAAAGAGAGCCTTAAGCCTAAACACATGTTGGTCCCAAGAGTCCGACACAACAACTATATCATCTAGGTAAGCGGGCGTGCCTTCAAGTCCTTTAATAGCCTGATGGATAAGTCTTTGGAATGCTGCAGGAGAGTTTTTCATTCCGAAGGGGGTCACTGTATACTGATAATGACCTCCTGGAATTACGAAGGCAGAGATTTCCTTTGCCTTATCTGTTAAAGGTACTTGATAGTAACCTTTAAGGAGGTCCAATTTGGATACAAAAGTAGCCTTACCCACAAAGTCGATTACATCATCCAGACGTGGCAGAGGATAGGCATCTGCAATTGTGACCTCATTCACCTTACGGTAATCTGTGCACATTCGGAACCCTCCATCAGCTTTGTTAACAAGGATGCACGGTGAAGCCCACGGACTAGATGACTCCTCCACTAACCCATGCTCTAACAGAAATTCTACCTCCTGTTGAAGTATTCTCTGTTTTTCAGGATTAGCTCTGTAAGGGGAGAGTTTAATAGGTTTAGAGTTTCCAACATCTACATCATGATATCCTAATGTACATTTTTTCAGCACATCCGAAAAAATATCAGGATAAGACTGTAGGAGCGCAGTTAAATTAGTTACTTGAGACTTGGTCAAACCCAACATTAAAGGGTTATGGTCCTTGAGGAGGACCGAATTTGGAAGCTTTACATTAATCTCAGAGTGCAAAGAGTCAGGGTCATCAGAGGCAGAGGACAGAGTCATTACTGGAACTTTATCTGGTGTATTAAAGGCTTTAATTTGATTAATGTGGTAAGTTTTGCTTTTTGAGGTCTTGTCAAGGGGAGATACCACATAATTTACATCAGATAATTTACTTACGATTTGCATTGGTCCCGTAAATCTAGCTTTCAAGGTGTGGCCAGGTATAGGCTCCTGTACCAACACCTTATCTCCTGGATGGAAGGAGCGAAATTTTGAGTTTCTGTCATACCTCTGTTTCATCGTATTTTGAGCTGCCTTCAAGTTAGCCTTAGCCAACTGACTTGCTACCTGCAACCTTGAAGAAGGGTTGTAGCTGGTTGTCTACCTGGAGAGAATTCCAGGGGTCAACGCCCCCGCGGCCCGGTCTGTGACCAGGAGTGGAGGCGTGTTCTCCCATCCATCCTTCTTTGAGCACACACAATAACAAACCAAATTGCAGAATACTCACAATAGCAGGCTGACCATAGCGAAGCGAATGCAAAGATGACACACAAAATTCGTGAAGCGTTGGCAAAGCGTAAGTAATGCCAGATAGCAAGCTATCTAGATACAAGACTAGCTCCTGCTCCAACTTCAACTCTAGGCTCAACTCCTGCTCTAAGTCTCCAAATTCAGCTCCGGGACAGGCTACCCATATTACAACCTCAGGATCAATGGCCTGTTAACCTGAGTGTAAAAGGGAGCTTGGAGCAAAGAAACACAGTAGAAAATGCTTTGAATTTGTATTTCCTTCAAGCAGTTATGAATATATAAGACTTTTGTCTTTTCCTTCACCAAGTAAATAAAAGGGCTTTTTACACATATGTACACTATATACAAAGGAGTAGTATTTAGTGCACGCCACAGTTGTCTAGGCTAAGCAGCAGCCAAAAGACAGACAACTTTCCACAACCAGCTCTATGCAGGAATTCCAATGACAAACCGTGAGTGGTATCCACGTCACCTTTGTCATTGTTAAACTCGCATTTTAATTGGCTGAACCGAGTCGTTGATTTGATGATGGTGCCCCATCGCCAAACCCTTAACGATGGTTCGCTGGTTGGAGGGGAGCCTATGTGGGTGTGTTTAACATGCTCCGAATAAAGGTTACATACTCTTTGCATGCAACAATAGTCGAGGGACCACTGTATAGGGAGTGCCTCTCTCTTTCTAGTTTACATCTTCTCCTCCTTTTCCTTAAGGGAATTTGCCTTGAGCAAACCTCAAGTGCCACAGAGTTAATTTGTTCTAGACATAGATTAGGATCCGTGATGCTTAGGCTATCTTCCCAGTTTATATCATTTAGGACTTGGTTTACTTGGTCCCACCTTATGTTTTTGTTATTGAAGTTGAATTTGAGAAGGCTCTCGCGACTGATCACATTTTGTAGATCTGGGTCTCCCTCACACATTCTTTTCTTTTTTTGTTGGGTTTATCAGGGCCACTGACAGCATAAGCCGTATCGAGCCCGGCTTCGCTATGGTCGGGAAGATTTGTTGCCCAAGGCTGGGCGATGAAAGAAAAGGAACAAAAGTTCCTTTGGAAATAGAGATGAAACTTGAAAGTTTCCGATTAGGTCTGGTGGACCCCCTTGCCAAGCCCCAACAAAGCTGGGACCCCCACACCCCCACCTGAGTACAGTAACCGGTTTCCCCACCAAAGACCATTAAATAATTATCCGCAGAGCAGAAAAATGGAGCTGGCTAAAAGTAAGCTAATGAACAGGTGACCCTCTGTAGAGTGCCCGGCGGGCAAAATAGATGAGGACAAGTGTCCCAGAGAGAACGGGGAAAATTTGTCACTGATTCTCAGGCGAGAGATGTCCACACCTGACGAAGGCTGGCGCAGAAGTCCTCCCCGCATACATGTCTGGACCTCTATTAAGTTGTGATCTGAGTACAGTGGACCCCCGGTTTTCGTTATTTTTTTGTTCTAGAATGCTGTTCAAGTGCCATTACCAAACGAATTTATTCCCATAAGGAATAATGTAAAGTAGACTAGTCCTTTTAGACCCCCAAAAATACACTTACAAAAGCATTTAAAAAATACACTTACATAAAAGGGTGAGTTTGGAGCAGGACGAACACTGGGGGTCCACTGTACAGTGGTACCCCGGTTTACGATGGTCCCCAAACTCACCCTTTTATGTAAGTTTATTTTTTTAAATGCTTTTGTAAGTGTAATTTTGGGGGTCTAAAAGGACTAGTCTATTTTACAACATTTCTTAAGGAGATAAATTCGTTTGGTAATGGCACTTGAACAGCATTCTGGAATGAAAAAATATCGTAAACCGGGGTACCACTGTATATTGTTTTTGATATGATGACATTTCGTATCAGATCATCATTGTTGGTGAAGATGAGGTCCAGCGTATTCTCTAATCTTGTTGGCTCTACCATTTGCTGGTTTAAGGTGAGTTTGGTGCAGAGATTTAAAAGTTCATGTGTGTTTGAGTTTTCATCTGAGCTGCCTCCTGGTGTTATCTCTGCTACCACATTGTTTGCAATATTCCTCCATTTAGGTGCCTTAGGTTGAAAACCCACAGGAGTAAGATGTTGGGGGCAGGAGCTGGAAGATTTTCCAGACAGTGGTCAATTTTCAGAAGCTGTTCCTAGAATTGTTGGGACGTTGCATCTGGAGGCTTGTATACAACCACGATGACCAGGTTTTGATTCTCGATCTTTACTGCTAATACTTCAACTACATCATTTGAGGCATTTAGTAGTTCTGTGATATACAGGCCAACCCCCCTTTTTGCCTGTTCACTCGGTCACATCTGTATAGGTTGTAGCCCGGGATCCAAATTTCATTGTCCAAGTGATCTCTTATGTGGGTCTCTGGAAAGCCGCAAACATAGCATTTGACTCTGTAAGCAGTCCACGGATGTAAGGTATCTTGTTGTTCGTTGCTGGCTTTAGACCCTGTATATTTGCAAAGATGAATGTTGTTGGATTGGGGGTATGGGGGGGGCTTTTTTCCTGGCACTAATATCTGTTGTTCTGGAGTGGAGGCCATTGACTGTGATTCCACTCCAGAAATGATTGCAGTTGGCGTATGATTTCTGTCATTTCCTGCCAGCTTTTTCCTTCCTTGCGCTAAAAACCTCTCTTCAGAGTGGCTGTGGCTATCCAGGTTTTGCCATGGTCTAGATGTTCTGTGTCATCTTGTACCCTTTAGGTGGTGTGCCTGGCAATATAAGTTATAGCACTGTCTTTCCTGAACTGCGCACATTGACCACGCAGACCCATTCTTTTATATGTAGGCCTACCAGCTTTCTTCCACCAGATTTGAAGGAGCTAGAATTTTGGTATACGGGACCGACACTGGCTCTCAAGCCGTAATATTATGGGACTGACACTGAAAGGCTTAATTGTCATGAGGCTCACCCATCTTACTCTTGCACAAGCATTGCCAAGTATACTTAACCCTTTCGGGGTCAGTGCCATACTAGTATGTTTTATGCACCAGGGTCAGTGCCGTACTAATACGCGTAAATTCTAGTGGCCTCCCAAAATTGCGGGAAATGGCTGGTAGGCTTAGAGGTGAGAGAAGGGGTCTGCGTGGTCAGTGTGCACAGTAGGAAAAAATCGGGCACCCAGTGGTGCCTTGTGGGAATGCCATTTCAGTACACCTTGTCCACCATGCTCGCAGCAAGAAACACCTTACTCCTTGGCAATTGGGACACTTTTGTTCCCAGTGACAGTTCTAATACTGATGGGGGTGTCAGTGAAGGTACTTTCAAGGTTTTGAGGAGGTTGTGACCGAAAATAATGACCATAATAACGGTAATAGTGAGGAAAACCCAGACGACCCACAACCTTCCACCTCTGCTGCTGTGGCATCTTGTTCACGTTCAGTTGTACCAGAACGAAGGAGGAAACTCTTATTTACCCATATCCAGGACTCAGATGTGAGCAATAGTGATGATAGTGAATGTGAATATGAACTCCAAGCTCTTCAAAACAGTTCCAGTAGCAGAGTGAAGTGGAATATTCTCCAGTGAAGCATCAGTGTATACGACGGTATATGCACTCTGGTAGTGTTCCATATGCTATTCCAAGGGTTGGGAGTACATCCCATGGGCTACAACAGGCACAGATAGTGAAAACGAAGATGATAGTGTTCCAATTGAAATGAGAAATGTGGATGTGGCAGGAGATGGTAGTGGTTATAGTGGTGCCAGCCGTGAGGCACCAGCAGGGGCCATGCTGTTACTCATGCCGCTGAGTCAGCTCAGCTGCAACAAAGGCCACCCTCACCCACCCCCACTCCCACAACCTCCACTCCCACAACCCCCCACAACCCCCCACAACCACAACCCCGCAACCACCTGTCAATATCCAGTACCCACCAGCAGACCGCACCTGGAATTGGCAGGAAGCTGACAATTTTCTTCCCAATCCTCATCAGTTTGATGAAAGTCAAAGTGGAATACAGCCATCTTGTATTCTTGGTAACACTGCCACTGAACTGGAATGTTTCAGTTATTTTTTGACGAACCCTGATGGAAATTATTGTCAACAGATACTACAATTACACCATGGCAAACACAATTCTTTCACCAAGATCACGTCTACACCAGTGGAAGGAGACAGCTGTGGCTGAGATGTATCTTTTCTTTGCCACAATAATGCTTATGCCACATGTGTATAAGCACCATGTCAAATCATACTGGTCGACAGACCGCCTGATTGCAACCCCAGCTTTCAGTGATATTATACCAGTGAATCGATTTGTGCTACTGTTACGTATGCTACACTTCTCAGACAAAACCAGGCCTGACAGAAATGACAGGTTATATAAGATTAGGAATGTTTTTCTGTATCTGAAAGAGAAATTCGATATGTATTTTTATCCCTTCAGGAAGCTTGCTATTGATGAGTCTTGATTCTATTCAAAGGTAGACTGTCATTCAAGCAGTATATACCAAGCAAGAGGAAACGCTTTGGTATAAAGTTGTTTGTGCGTTGTGATTGCTACAGTGGTCTTGTACTGGATATTATTGTACACTGGAAGTAATACATTGAAAGATACCAGGAAGTTACTGGGTATCTCTGGTGATGGTTAGAACAATGATGGAACCATATCTTGGTAAGGGGCATATATTATATACTGATAACTGGTACACAAGCCCCTCCCTCAGTTATTTTTTGCTAGTGAACATGACAGATGTGTGGGTACAGTGCGTGGAAATCGTAAGCATATGCCTAGGTTCGATGCAGGCACTCGTAGAGATCAGGTGCAGGCATTTGCTGCCAATGACATCATGGCATTTGGTGGCATGACAAACGGATGTCACTGTTGTCATCAGTTCACCTAATGAAAAGGCAGACACTGGCAGGCAGAACTCATACTAAAACCTGCAGCTGTGATGGACTACACCCTCAATATGCGTTCAGTGGACAAATGTGACATGCAGATTGGTTTCCGATTGTGTTCGCAAAAGTTATAAGTGGTACATAAAACTCTTTTCCATATTCTGGACATTTCCATGCTCAATGCTTAAAATATGTATAAGATGAGGACCAGAAACAAACCACCATATGGCAATTTTGTTTGTGATCAGACAAATAATCAAGTACCAAGTAACAACCTGCAATAGAAAACAGCCCAAATTCCAACAACTACCCCTCTGTCCCGAGGCCTGGTGATCACTTCCTAATGAAACTGCCTGCTAATGCTTGCAAGAAAAGGCTCACAAGGGTGTTACGTCTGTGCACATACAAAAAACGCCCACAACATCGCAAAGACACTCGTTTTTGTGTGAGGAGTGTGGAACACCACTGTGCATGACACCATGTTTGAAGACTTCCACAGGCTGCAGAACTTCTAGGAACATGTCCAGTGACTTTATATGTGTATTATATGATTAAAAAATAGTAATAAACAATAACAAAAAGGCACAATACTGTGACTGGAACAATACACACACAACCCGCACATATAAAAAGGGAAAAAAGCTACGACGACGTTTCGGTCCGACTTGGACATTTACAAAGTCACCCATGAGAACAGTGACTTAACCTGATTCCTTCCCCCTCTTTCTCCCCTTTTCCCTTTCTCCCTCCCGGGTTCTCTTTCTTTTTTTTCTTTTGCCTTGTTTGTCCTCTTTTTTTTATTTTATTTT